>JAUZSU010013994.1:0-11023 GCA_034780255.1 Parotocinclus maculicauda
TTTGTTAGGAGTCTCGTAGCTCCGCTTTTACCCCCTTTCGGTTAGTTCTCATTATTTCCCTATTCTTATTATACGACATGGGGATAGCATCTATTCCGCATACTGGGTCCTAAATCAAAAACCCCACTGCTGTTCGTAACAAAGCAAATGCACAGATTCTCCATTTTCTTTTTTTTGTTAGATTTCAGTTCTTTTTAAATTCTTCATCATTGTGGCATTGCCTGGTGTGGCCTTTGCGGGACACAATGACCAGGGAGATTTGTAACATTACTTACCCTCCATACCTTGAAATGCATTATACTGTGAACTGAAGAACAACCAGGTCAACAGTAGTGTAAGCTTAACAGGCTTTTTTTAGACTGTTCTGGAAATGATTCATCAGCAGAGTATTACCTTTGGTAATGGTGTATTACCAAGTTAGAGGATAAGCTTACACACTGCTTAGTGCCTTATGCTCTTTACTACTATTTTAAGACACAATGTTTTGTAACCTCAACTTACCTTAATCTTGCGTGAGTTTCCCTTATAGTGTAAGGAAACCTACATAGCAGTGACAGTGTTTTGTTATGTGGTGCCTCGAAGAGACCTCAAATTTTTTTTATTGCATTGTTACAATACAAACAGATACAGATAATCCACTAAACAGTGCATACTCACTTTCACAATTTGGTCCAAAAATATCGAAGAAATTAATTCTTTGCTGCTATAAAAAAAAAAAACACGGTCGACCTGGTGCAAATGGCATTTGTGTGTGTTTGTGAGTGTGTGTGCAAGTGAGTGAGTGCCAGATTAAGCAGGGAGTGAATGTCCTCACAGTAACCTGTGTGTACTCTCCAGCTGCCACCAAGTGCCACTCAAGCCTTCACGGGTCCATTGTATTTACTGCAAATCCCGTGTGTTGGGGTATTTAGTGCCGTCGATGTTGCGCTGTGCTCGCTGGAATGTCCTTTAGCAGTGGCACATTAAGCTCTGAAGCTTGTGCAGCTCTCACTCAAATGTGAGATGTGCTTTCAGTATATTATTTAGTGAGGATCTCATGTTTATTCATGTCTAAAGAGCACTCCTGTTTGATTTAGTTAAACAGGTCAGTTCTGTTTTTGCTTTTGTTCTGTTCTGCTTATGTTTCATAAAACGGTGGAATTTGGCCTCTTTTAGTAAAAATTCATGCTTATTGTAGCTGGCAATGTGGAATTCTCCTTCGGGGAGGGATTAACATCAGTGTACTGTGAGCAATCAGTCATTTTTAATAAATTGTATCATTAAAAATAGTTAATAGTACTGCAACCTCAGTGACTAAGGTACTGGACTACTGCCCAGAAGTGGCACTGCCACTGTTGGGTCCTTGAGCAAGGCTATAAACCCTGTTGCTTCAATTCTACCTTGTAAAGTCATTTAATTAACTTTACACTTAATAGTAATGTGCAAAAGTATTAGGACACAATTAGATTTGTTGAGTTTGGTTTAATGACCATATATAACATATTATCGATGAATTGGACACAACATTTTCAAACTTGGAAACATTAGGCCATAATACTCTTTTCCAACCGTGTTGAGCTTTAGCATATCTTTGCCTTTTTATCCTTTTTCCCTTCTGAAAAAGTAGTTTCTTTCCTGTCACTCTTCCAAAAGGTGGCGGCACAGTGGGCAGCACTGCTCTAAAGGTCCTGGGTTCAAGTCCAGGGTGGAGCGACCTGGTTCCTTTCTGTGTCTGAGTGGGATTACTCTGGTTTCCTCCCACAATCTAAAGACATGTAGTGGTTTACATTGACATAGACATAAGTGTATATATGTGACTAGACTTGAGATAACCATGCAAATAGGTATATGGTGTGTGTGTGTGTTGCTAAAATGGCCACTGATGCTGGTAGCAACATTAAAGAAACCAAATAAACAAACAAAAATAAACTCTTCCAAAAACACCAATCCTAATGAAGCTTCTTCAGAGAAGGGTAGATGGATCAACTTAGAATATCGATGAAGCTTCCAGATGCTGCTATTGCGCAAGTGAAAGGGGAAGTCATACTAAATACTGTAAAAGCTGTTTTTATCCTGAATTATATAAAATGTACCAAGATAAATGTGTGTATATATATATAGTCATTATGGTATGTCTAAAAAATGTAATCCAGTGGTGGCCTACTTGCACAGTACTGTATATTTTTGATGTGTCTAATTCCAAGATGGCATGAAGAATATAATACACTATGCAAGTTGTAGAATATACAGTGTTATATACAGGGTTTCTTTTAAAATGTTTTTTACTACAGACTACGGAATAGAAGCTATTGGTGTATGTAAACACAAAAGCACTGTAATGTTTTGTCTGGCAAAAAGAGATGAATGCATAATTTGATTAAGGTAGTTCACTAGCTAGACATTTTCACCAGAAAATGTTCAGCTTTAAAGGACAACAACTAATCTTTCCAGAAAGTGTTTGTCCACAATTAGATGTTGAAACTTGAATGGTAAAAGCTGTTTTTTTTTTACATTTTACCATACAGTTACTAGAAAATTACAGATCCCCTGTTTTAAATTTAAATTAGTTTTTAATGTTCTTCAGATTAAACAACACACATACAAACAGTTAGCGCAATTAAAAAGCATGGACTAAAAATCAGCTTATTGGGTTTTAGTGCTCAGACAGTGCAAAACACACAATATTGAGTTTTGACCTTGACGTCATAGATCTTAGATGAGTCCAAGTTATTATTATTGCTGTCTTCTTTTTTGAATTTAAAATTATTCTTAAATGTATAGGAATGTCCAATGTGTCGTTATCCTGGCTGTACATCAACTAAACTAAATGGGACTGTTTGCCTTGTGGTCAAGGGACTGGACTATGGTCCAGGGTTCAAATCCCACCTCTGGCTTTGGTCCCTGTAGGCCCTTAACTCACAATTGCTTGGACTGATATAAATGTAAATCCTCTCCTGTTGTATGTGGAAAGGCAGAGCTTTGACGTTCAGCACAATTATTGGTTAAGAGTATACCAGTATATAGATAAGTTAAAATTGTAATAAATAATAACAAAATGTGGTAAAGTCTGTATTATGTAAGACGTCATGGTGTTTACTTCACATTGCTTCACTTCTCTGCACTTCTCTGGCACGTAGGTGGTGAAATGTAATTCCCCCTGGCTATCCAGAGTCTTCAAACAGAAAATGAAGACACCTCTTTCTGAGCAACTAACATTACACTCAAATTTAGTAATATTTTTTAAACACAAATCCCTCAGTTCATTACTTATTAGTATCATGTTTGTTAGCTATTTACATCATTTCTTACACCAAATCCAGGGTACATCTACTAAGAAGAATGTAAGGTACTTAATTTAGTTGCTCAAAGTAATGTAAGGGTGTCTACTGAATACAAATACAGTGGTATCCCTAGTTCCAGAAGGCTTGTCGAGTACCAAAAACAAGTACAGAGCAAATTTGTCCCATAAGAAATAATGTAAATTAAATGGGTCATTTCCAGACTCCCGGAAAATCCACACTGTATAAAGCATTATATGCATTAATGGAGTTGTATTGTACAGGTGCTCCTTTATGACAGAGGTTACATTCTGCCCAATCCCTCATGAGTTAACTATCAAGAAACCAATGAGTTTAATATAGTCAATACAGTTTCATAATGGAGCAGACATTATTGTTGAAAACTTTCAACTATCATCAATAACACAAAGCTTATTTTATAATAGTGCTGAAAATCTTATTGAAAGAACTGCCAAAAACATTGTTGTTTCTTCGTCAGTAGTGGTTCTTTGGAAGACCACTACATGGCTTGTTGTCAACAGTATCGGATTTATCTGAATTTGGCTATGAGGGATGCAACAGTGCTGTGTGAAATTGTGAAATAAGTGATATTTCTTGGTGTCATTTGTTGAAGTCTGAGGCTATGATACGGCAGCTTTGTTCCCCGGACATCAGAACCGCCACTTCCATCTTCAGCTATCTGTGACAAAGAACAAAAGTTTTGAACTTTGTGTTGATAACTTTTGAACCAAAAGATATATTGCAAATCTGATTTCTGGGACAATTCTGGTGTTCTTTGATATGCTACATGATCAACATCCCATTGGAAAAACTTTGCCTTGATCCAATATAATGGCTTTGTGGCCATGTTCTGGACACAGCCTAAAAGATAGGACCCTCACCCATTACTTTTTGGAGTATTCAGATATGTCATTTTAGCCTTTGTTTCTGAAAAGTCCTGTGACTTTTGACTCACCTTGTATTTAAATCCTAGTAGATAACAAGGAAAGGAAATAAATGGCTTTTTGATTTCTATTTAGCTACTTTGGTTATTGATATGGATTTTTCTTTTTGTTTTAGATATTATTAGTATTGTGCAGGATTTATCTACATTATTTCTGCTCCAGTGACAGTCCCCTACGTAAGAGATCCAAATTTGTCCAAAAAGTTTATTTGAATCCCACTTTACACAGCAAACATGCATTCAGTCATTTGACAGATGAAATTATTCAGAGCAACTTACCAAATGTCCAAATGTTTGAAATTTGAAGTGACACAAATACTTGCATATATAAGACTAATACTGCCCAAAGACAAAAAAAAATCATTTGACATTTATTACAAAGTACTAATATACAGGGCAGCACGGGGGTTCGTGGGTAGCACCGCTTGCCTCGCAACAAGAAGGTGTGCTAGGTTAATTGGCATCTCCAAATTGTCATTGACTTGCGTATGCAAAACACCCCAGCCCAGGAAACAGCTGCACGCCGGTACCAAGCCCGGATAAATGGGGAGGGGTAAAGCAATGGCAAACTACTCCACTATCCTGCCGAAATACGTCATGGATCACATCGATGAAGGACAGAAATGTGTGGAGATCGATGGTCCATCAAATGACCGAGAGTCGGCTGCGACTGTACGGTTAATCCCCCCCACTCCTTGTTTCCATATCTGCTTGTAGGCGGAGTCAGGAGGAGACTGATGAAGATGAAAGCCAGATGGAAGCCATCGGAGAAAGACTGTTTGAGCTCGTACAAGAAATAGAGAATTCCCAGTGCGCTGACATCACTGGTAAGCTTCTTATTAGTCTGTGCTTGTTTGTGGCTTACTTCCATATGCTGGTGTCCTTCAGCATAAACGAATGACTGCAAAATATATGAACAGTGACAAAAACTGTCACATAAAAATGTCACTGTCAAACTCAGATATCTGCCTGAGACAGAACTCCATGCTAAATGATTACAGGTATGGTCTGATTAAACACTGGGTCTTACCACAATAGGGTGCATAAGTGCTTCCCCCACTGGCTAGATTGGGCGCACACATAAGTATATTCAGTAGCCATTTTGTGTTTGAATAATAATGCTAGTAATTTTGTTTGTAGGAATGCTGTTAGAAATGGACTCCACCATGCTAAAGCAGATTCTGACAAATCGGTCCATGCTAGAAGACGCAGTACAGCGAGCTAAAAAAGCACTGGTAAAGGCAACGGCGTAAATTTCATTTCAGTGTTGAAAGGACAACAACCAGTAACCTTTTAAACGGAGTTTAAAACATTTCTTAATGAAGAGACTAAAGAAAAAAAAAAATCAGAAAAAGTTGAAACAGTATGGAAAATGCATATTAAGAAACAGTGTTCCTTACCTTTACTTTGACTTTTATTTCATTGCAGATAATATGAACCTGAGATATTTGATGTTTTCTCTGGTCAAGATCATTTAATTTGTTAATAAACACCCATTCCTGCATTTCAGGCCTGGAACACGTTCCAACCAAAGTTGTGACAGGGCAATTTAGAGCTAATAATATATTAAAAATGAAATTGTGTTATGATTTTTAAACAGGTGATGTCAACAGTTGATTTGGTATAAAAGAAGCACCCAGGAAAGGCACTGAGTCATTGATGGGCAAAGGTGGCAAGAGGATCTCCAGTTTGTCAACAAATGCATGAGAAAATTATTTAAATGTTTAAAAATAATATTACTTCCAGAAATATTTGTAAGGGATTTAAAAATGTCTCTCTCTACAATGCATAATATCATTAATGTAATTATCATTAGAGGACTTTCAATGCAGAAAGGTCAAAGGCGCAATCTTAACAACCGTGATCTTCAACCCCTCAGACAGCACTGCACCAAGAACCGTCATTCAATAGCTGATAGAACCACATGGGGATGTTCATTTGGCAAACCTTTGCCAAGCACTACAATTCAGAATTACATTCACAAATACCACTCAAACTTTACTGTGCAAAAAAGAAGCCTCATGTTAACCATGTTCAGAATTATTATCAACTTGGAGGCATCTAGGATAGATCATCAAACAGTGGAAATATGTATTGTGATCAGATAAATCAATATTTTTTGGGGTGGGGGTGTTAAATGGACACCATGTTCTGAGCCAAATATAAAAAATACCATTCAGACTGTTATCAGTAACAAGTCCAAAAGCCAGGGTCTGTTATGGTATGGGGCTGTGTCAGAGCTCTTGGTAAAGATAATTTGCACTTCTGTGATGGCAGCATTAATGCAGAAAAGTACATTGAGATTTTAGAGCAACATATTCTGCCTTCCAGACATCTTTTACTGGGACATCTGTGCAGACAATGCAAAATCACATGCTGCAAACATTACAAAGACATGTCTATGGAAGAAGAGGGTACGGTCCTGACCTGTCCCTGACAGAAAATGTGAGGAGAATTTTAAAACAAAAAAAAATGTGATCACGACAACCCTGTCCTGTTGCACGTCTACTGCAACATGTTTGCTGGAAGAATTGGACAAAACATAAAACACGAAATGGCTTTTAAATGTGGTGAAAAGGAATGGCAAAATTACAAAGTGGTAAATTCTTTACCGTCTCGACTTGTGTTGCAGGCCTGAAATGCAGGGTGTTTATAAACAAGTTGACCAGACAAAACATGAAATATCTTAGGTTCATACTGTCTGCAATGAAATAAAAATCAAAGTAAATATAAGAAACACTTTTTTAAAAATGCATTTTGTAGTAGTTTAAATACCCAGAAGCTGATATGAAAATACATATTTATAGAACACAATTAAAATGAAATACAATAATATATAGACTATAATAGTTAATAGAGAATACAGTGTTATGAAAAGTATAATTAAATAGAGAATAGAAGACAATAGTAAACATACACACCCGATCCCTTTATTAGGTACACCTTCTTTCTACGCTGATTGTCCATTTAATCAGTTCCACTTACCATATAGAGGCACTTTGTAGTCCATCTGTTTCTCTACATAGGTTGTTTGTCCCCTTTACTCTGTTCTCTAATGGTCAGGAACAGCGCAGATCAGGTACCGTTTGGGTGACGGATCATTCTCAGCACTGCAGACACTAATGAGATGGTGGTGTGTTAGTGTGAGTTGTGCTGGTATGAATGGATCAGACACAGCAGTGTCGATGGGGTTTTAAACACTGTTTAAACATCCACCTTGTAAATTCAGAGACAGTAACTCATCTCTTTGTCTTAGTCATTCTCTAATCCTTCATCAGAGCGCACAGGATAATGCCTACAGGATGCTGGTGACTTGTTTTTGTTGGTGGAGGTGCTTAAAACCTCCAGCAGCACTGCTGTGTGATTCACTTTTACCAGCACAACTCACACTAATACACCTGAACTGATTAAATGGACAGTGGGTGTAGAAGCAAGCGGCCGTTTTCATGTGACGGATCAGGCGTCGGCGGTAGTCCCTCGATGTATGTAATATGGAATTTTCTGGCATGGAGAAGGCTTTTTGCGTCCTTCAGTTCGCTAAATTAAAAGCAGAGTAAATCGTTACACACTATCTTTTTACCCGTCAATTTAGTGAGGCACAACAACATTTCACTAGGGTACCTGGTCGTCATCATCATTAGGTCAGTGCTCATTAAAGAGCTCAGGATTCATTCAGCTTTAATGTCAGTTATGAAATGTTATTTCAAATGCTGTACAACACCTAATGTATCTGGTGAGGTAAAACTAGTTAATTAGGTTATAATTTATTGATAGGGTTTGCAAATGTTAAAACATATCACAGTGTGGAAACTACTAAAATGTGTTTTTTTTCCACAGGAGAAAAACTCCGGTCAAACACACACAGATACAAATTAAAACTTCTAATGTTAATATAGTTTATAGATTTTTATGAAATTTTTTGGTAAGATTGCATTTGTGTCTACATTCCGTTCAGTATGTAAATTACTAGGGTAATATAGTTTGTTCAATTTATTATATAGATTATTACATGTAATTATGTCATGTAGCACAAGTTAAGGGTCCTTTGTTTCAAGATTTCTGACATTAAAATACTACATTTGACTGTGGAATTTGGATTGACCCATCACATACACAACACGGTGCTAAAGAGCTCAAAAATATGTTTATTTCTGTCACTTGGTTTATTTTGTGTCATTTTACAGTGGATTTGATACACAATGGAAAAGACCAGGCTTCTGAAAGTAATTCTTTGGACGCACAAAAAAATCCTTGATGTTGCCACCAAAACGAGACCAGCAAGAAATTATTGGGCTTATGAGGAAAACAATGATTTAGAGAAAACAAATGAGAAAAAACCCTGCACTTCAGAACTACTGAAGCAGCCAAAAGTGGAAATTTTGTATAAATCACAAATTACAGAAGTGTGTCTACTCTTAAAAATTAGTGGCTGATTCAAAAAACAGGGACAGACATTGTGCACTTAGTACAGATCATAAATATTCATTCAGACATACAGATTGGGGGTTGTGATGATTAAAATAATCATTCTTAATTGTTTTTTGTTCCAACAAGAAGCCGTAATAAATATCTAAAATCTTCAGACGACCCTCACTGATAAGCTGGCGAGATGAACACAACCCGCACTGGTTGTGTCCTGTACCACTGGCACTTCCCTCTCAGTCAGGAGAACATATAGAGGCTTGTACAAACACAGGTGCTGTAATGCAGTTCTAATCAATTAGGGAGGTTTACCTCGAAGCTACAGAACGTTATTGCACTTAAAACAACACACCGTCCTGAAAGAATTCCAGTCCACACGGAGCTAAGAACAAGAGAAAGATGGCTGAATGACATCACAGCTCTATCAGAAAGGTGGTTTGCCTGTTTAAGCCATCATACACTGAAAGAGACAATTCATAGAGAACAGTGAGAATGGTGTTCATGATGAGAACAGGGCGGCCAAGACACCAATTTGTCTCCAATTCTGAATCACTAATACAGTCTCATTAGATGTAAAAACACATCTAGAATCACAGATCTAATTCCATTCCATTATTTCATCGTTGGGTATTCACGCTGCCCCAACCGGCCCGGGCGAGAACGAGCTGGAAGAGAAGTCTGCAAATAAAGAGAGAGACTTAATTACTACAGGTATGTGCCGTTCAATGATCGTATTTCGTTCTGTGAAACAAGACATTAACTGAAATGGATGTTGCATAGGATATATCAAATATTCTACACATAGGAGAGACCAAACAAGCACTCCACAGGAGCAGCATGTCACAATATAGAAGAGACAGCTCATTGGGACAGGACTACACCTGCATTTAAAGGAGAAGGGTCACTCCTCTAAGGACACAAATCTTCGTATTTTGGACAGAGAAGACAGATGGCTTGAATGAGGCTATTTAAGTTGAATTTGAACAGAGGGAATGGTTTATCGGCAACCTACAAAGCAGTCTTGAGATCCCTTCCCAGGACGTTTAACACCCATTCACAATGCAGACCCTATTGACCCACACAATGGCAGGATGGAGCAACAACTCGCAGATGTGTCACATATTGGCACCTGTGATCCTACCGACCCTTGTACTAACAAAGGGTTAAGGTGGCATCCCCACTATAGGTTAATACCTGGGGCCAGCTTCAAGAACTGAAGAAGCTTTTCAGATGTTGAGTAAAACCTCTAAAAACCTTCAGCTAAAACACAAGTCTATAATGACATATAAAACAAAAATGTGGTAAACCACTCATAAATTTTGTCTTACAGGCTAAAAGTGTTCTACACAGTAAGTACACAGTAACTCCTTTATCTGTGCCGTGAAACACTTCCACAAACGTGGAACAACAACACAAACATGTTGAAAAGATCAGACTATATGGTTCCCTGTTCTTTAAATACAACAGAGCTTCGACCCACCTAAAATCCTAGAGGTTCACCTACTTTTACCATTCACATATGTGTAAGATTTGATCATTTTCCTCAAGAGATGACAAGTATAATATTTTGCTTAATTGTTTAATGAATCAGGTTCTCTTTTATCTACTTTTATGTAAAAATCTGTTATTTCAGGTCATACTATATTTATGTAGAAATACAGAGTTCTAATGTGTTCACCACGTATATTTTTTTAATCTAAACCAACTTAAATCATACCTGTGCAAACTGTGAGGGGTTATAGAAGGTCACGCCCCCTGAAGGCGGGGCTCCCTGGGCAGGTAGCTGTAACAACAACACATGAACTGTAAGTACAGTGATGCTGATTCTCACAGACACACGAGTGGATCAGTACGTTACAATACATCTATAAAGCTGATATTAAGATGATTCCTGAAAACATACAGAAAGGATTTCTCTCCAATCATCTTGAATGACATGCAAAAATCTCACAGTACAAAACTACATATGTCAGAAAACAATTCTAGAAGATGGCAAGTAGAAATTCAAACTGAGTATAGCATTCTTTAACATGAAAATTGTAACAAATTATAGAAATTGTGCCACAAACCGCAATTTTAAATAGCAATAAATCTTGTATATCTTTAACCATTTCCAGTGTTACCAAGTCATAACGATGAGCACTTTGTAATTCTTAAAACAGACGTAAAATTTGATATATACACACTGATCAGGCATAACATCATGACCACCTCCTTGTTTCTACATTCAGTGTCCATTTTTTCAGTTCCACTTACCAAATAGACACTTTGTAGTTCTACATTTACATTTACGGCATTTAGCTGACGCCCTTATCCAGAGCGACTTACAACTTATACAATCTTACAATTTAAGCAATTGTGGGTTAAGGGCCTTGCTTAA
>JAUZSU010014005.1:0-11023 GCA_034780255.1 Parotocinclus maculicauda
TGTTACATAGCACGTCCCGTCTTGTAACATAGGGCATGTTTGTTTAATCGGACCAGCCAGTTATTAGGACCAAAACGGTCGCGTCCCGATGTGGTACGATTAACCGGATTCAACTTTATTCACGAATAGATGATCCCTACATTTTGTAGGGTCAAAAGGATAAAATATGTTGTGTAGTACTAAAGATTCTGCAGCATCAGACTCTCCTTGGCACTAAACTTTACGTTATTATTATTTTTTAGGTCTTTGAGGAAGTCTGGTGAACTGTGGTTGGATGCTTACCTCCACAAATAATCACTGACTCATCCCTGCTTACATCAGTGATTGTTTATGCCTTTAACTTAATCACTACTGAACAATCATGCAATTTAGATTTTATGGCATATGCATAGCACCTTAAGTAAATGTCATAGTTTGTCTTTATCCTACATGCTGTAACTGACATTTGATGGTCCTCTGTACCTGAACTGTGACCTTTTGGATGTGAATAACATTTCTACATGGCAGGTATCAGGCACATATAGATACAATTAAAAATTGGGATTTACAAATGTTAGGACTGTATGTATTTTTTTATTTTAAGTAGTTGGTTTGTTTAAGTAGTTTTCTATTAATACTTTTCTTTATATTCCTACATTTCATATTTGAAACCAGTGTAAAATTAGGTAACGTGAGATATGGAAATGTATTGTGATTCTTAGTAGAATTCAGACATTTCACATCTTTTCATTTTTCTGTGTTCTTATTCATATGTGCATGTACTTTGACAGGTTATCAGATTTGTCAAATAAATACTCGTAATATAAAACAGTTTCTAATTCATACCTACATTAATATATACAAACATTTATTGGTATTTTTAGAACATACTTAGCCAAATCTCAGTATATTTTAAATACAGTACTTTTAAGTGTATTCTGTATTCTTTTATCAGTCGGCCAAATAAACCTTTTAGTATACTTGTCAGTGTAAATCCCCAATGGAGTATTTGTGGAGAAGTCTTTCAATAAAATAGCAACATAAGCAACTCTATACTGTGATATCTGGAGCTTGATGTTTCAAACACACTGTAACATTTTTGAACACAGAAATTGGTAAAGTTAGAAAAGAATAGCTAGAATGAGACTACTGGAGTGGTATTGTATTGTACTGACCGCCAGCAGCACTGTTTTTGAGATAAATCACTGTATGTATACAGAAACACAACCAGATAAAAGGGAAACTGTCAGTGAAAATGGAATACATATACACTCACCAGGAATTTTATTAGGTAAACCTTACTAGTACTGGGTTGGATGCACGTTTGCCTTCAGAACTGCCTTAGTTAGAGATTTAAATCCATACTACTGCAGATTCGACTGCACAGCCATGATGTGTATCTCCAGTTCCACCACATCCCAAAGGTGCTGTATTGTATTGAAAATCTGGTGACTGTGGAGGCCATGTGAGTACAGTGAACTCATTGTCACCTGCAATAAACCAATAAACCAGCGTGATATGATCTGAGCTTTGTGACATGGTGTTTTATCCTGCTGAAGTACCCATCAGAAGACTGTGGTGATAAAAAGATAACAATACTCTAGCATGTGCTGGAACCCACAGAAAACCTATAGTGATCCACTGCACTTGGAATCTAAACCATGTCTGACAGATATCTAATCAATATAAGATCTGGCATACAAGAGGACTGTCCAGTTCAGAGACTCTGCAGAGCAGAGTCAGAAGAAGACTAATGAGAAGCATTGGGCATTCTGTTTCACTGCTGACCTGAACACAATCCACCAGCATCCTATGAGCACTGATTAAGTATTAGCGGATGGCCAACACATGCTGTGCAACAACACTTGAGCTAGTGTCTCTAACTTTACTTCTACAAGATGGAGACAAATGTTGACACCCTTTAGTTTAACAATTACAATGGACTTTAGTTCCCAAGCAGACTGCAAAAACCTGCCCCAACAACCACAGGCTAGACAGACTGACCCTGTATAATTTTAAGTTTATGCTTTTATGCTGTGAGGTGCTTTGCTGCATACTAGTATATATATTCCTAGGTTGTGTCTCAAACTGCCTAAAAATATGCAAAATGACATTTAAATAACAACTGTATTAATTAAGAAATAAAACTACCACTACAAAATGTCCTCACAGACGTCGCTGCAAAAGTCACTTTAGATATTAGCAACACCCCTCTTTCCAACCTGTATAAAATGTCTACAATGTCTACCAAAAGCAATATAAATACTGGCTTTTAAGAACTCCACACTGAAACTCTGAAAGCCCATACAGTTATGCTCTATTTGTTCTTGTTTGCTAACACTGCTAGCCAGATACTTTGCCATGCATTTTTAAATGAACTTTTATAAATGTTGTTTCTACCTGCCATATGATAAAAATGGACTCTGAAAACGTCTACTTGAAAAGGCTGTTGTTCTTATGGCGTACTTTTATTTGAGTCTTTTTCAGAAAATCATTGTTACGTTTACACAGGAATGATAACTGGGTGCTCTATACAACTCTGATCAGATGGAATCCGTCTCCTACATGACTTATGTAATAAATGTAAATATCATATACATGGATTTTGTCATTTGTAACCACTGATAAAGAAATTATGAAGAACAGGACAAGTTGAATGAAGATACTGTAATCACAACACCAACAAAAACAACTTTTCCTCAAAGATTCTGGTCATGGTGATGAAATTTTAAATACAAAAAACCCTCAATTTAACTAAACTGATGTGGGACATAAAAAAAGACATAAATCTTAGACACAAAAAGCGTAATGACTTAGTTATGGCTAGTTTGAGATCAGTTGGTGTAATTAGAAGTCTGCCTTTATTCATTATTGAGTTAACTATGACTTATCACTTATTGTCCATATTGTTGTGGAGAATGTAAAATAGGGCTGTGTGCAAAAATAAGTAGAATGTCAGCTGGTCTCCTATGAACTTAAAGAAACAGTGTCAGAGGAACACTAAATTGTAACTGTTACAACCCTTCATCTTATACATCATAATCTTGTCCTTTGTTAATATATGTAAAATAATAATTTTTATTGAAATGTTTTTCGTCCATATAATGACGCATATTGTGCAGGCACTTTTTTGGTTGCTGTCAATTGCAACATGGTTGAATATAAAACACCAATGTAGACCCTACTTAGTACTAAAATGAATCGTTTATTTCTATCTTTTCAGCTGGTTTTATTTAAATGCTAATAGCATATACTTGGCAATAGCTTACAAAAGGAGTGGCAGATGGAAGAATGTGTTAAGGTTTGAGACTAGTAATCAAATCCCTGATGTACTGTTTTTATACAGTTTTTTTTTCATGGCCCATGGTTATTGCTGTTTATTTTCCATAAACATGCTGTAAGTATTGAAATGATATGTATGAATTATGTATATGGTCTTATTGCAATGCTCCCAGCCTGTGTCCACAAGGTGACAGTGATCACAGTGTTCTTGTATAGAAACACAAACAACAAAATAAACCCTATAAAAAATCCCAAATAAAATTGTAATGTAAATTTATTATGTTCCATCATTATTAATTTGTGTCAAAAATCAGCAAATAAACATGACTGGATTTGCAGGAAGGATTATTTACATTTAAAAACACTTGTTTTTGAAAGCAGGTATACTGATACATCCAGATCTCAAATGTAATTGAAATGTGATAAAAATAGCAGACTGTAGACTAAAGCACATGCACAGTCATTGAAGCTACTACCCAAGCATTCTAGGCACCAGCAGAAACATACGATGCCTTATTTTACTCTCTATAGAATATACAGCTTATACATTATTTTCTACATTTAACAAGTATTAGAAAAAAACTATTATACTGAGTAATTAATGCAAAGCCTTTTCAAAATAAATACCTGTCAAATGTATACAAGTCTTAGCATGAGGTCTTAGCATGTCTCCTATTGCTTGTAGAATTTGACAATAGAGATACAGTAATGATAAGCAAGCACGTTGTTAAAAGAATTACTGCGATTCTTTCATTTATTGTAAGTATAAGGGATCACAATTAAAGATATTGGAATGCAGTCTGAAGAGGGTTTCTGAACTGAGAATGATCATTTGAAAGTAGAGGCGATTTTCTCTTTCTGTTTCTTCATGATCTCCTGCAGCTCCGAGTCCCCTTGGTTCTTCTGATGGACACATGAAAGAGAATTATTGGTTTACTCGAGGTTGCTTTATGTTGTTGAAGTATTGGTTTTACCAATACTTCTAATACTTATGAAAGAATTCAGCATACAGTAGTAAAAACAAAACAAAACAGCATCATATCCTATATCTTCTGCATGTACAGTATGTCACCCTCACATTTTTGTAGCTATTTTATTATATATTTTTTATGAAACAACACTGAAGATATGACACTTTGAGCCCCAAAAGAGTGTCTGTGGCCTTCACATGAACTATATCTTAACCCAGCTGAATATCTAATTGGGATTTTCGCCTGTTGTTAGTGCTCTTCACCAACATCGAAACAACAAACAGTTTTTTGGTACCAGAGCCCTGGTGGTGCCATCAGGCTTCACGTGCAGAGAGAGCTGACTAATATGTGGCACGGTTAAGGTCAGTGGTTATCATTACAATCCCGGTTGAAAGGTTAACTGACCTCTAGCTGTGCTTTCTGAACAGTGATCTGGCTGTAGACACGTGAGCCTTCATCTCTACAAACATGCTTCAGATCTTCTTTATTTAAGGAGAACAGCTGAGCACCACTGAGACTCCCCAAACGGTCCACCGTCCTGGCAAATACAAAAAGAAGAACGCACACTTAGCACCACATCAATAAACGACTTCATGTCAAAGAATCAGAACAAATTCTGCTGCCCAAGCAAATTGACTTACGGTTTGGAAAAGCCCTTGGCTTTGAGCCAGGTGGTAACATCAGCAGGAGATGAATGAAATGTGAGGGGAATGGTAGGGTTAGAGTGGCGCTTCACTTTGAAGTTGGGTTGTGGTGGTCTGGAGATCAAGCCCAGCAGTTCGTTGTTCAGCATGTCTATCTGCTCATTGCGATCTGGCAGGGACAGAGAGAGTGGCTCAGAGTAAGTCTTTCTGCAGCAGCCTAATGCCATACGTTTTATAGCTATTTACAAACACTGACACTAAGCATATCGCAGGTAATACATGACATACACTGCATGACCAAAAATGTGTGGACACCTGACCCGCACTTTTTTTATATCTGCTTGAGGAACATCTAATTTGAAATCCCCGGACGTTTATTCATTACTGCCGTGAAGAGTTTTTGTGCTGACTTTCCTTCTCCAGGCAGGATGGAACTAGGTAATGTGTGCTGCAACTATGCATAGGTGATTTCATTCTCATCGATCAGTTCATCAGGTACATCACATTGTCAACTTGATCACTTCTATTTACTATACAGAAGTACTTGCTAGTTCTACAATTACATACTGTAGTCCATCTGTTTCTTTACATACTTACACTGCTCACAAAAGTTAGGGTATATTTCATTATGTTCACTCGCCATGCACTTTAATAAAGTTTAACAAATACTATACTGCTCCACCTTGTAGATGCAAAGTCAGGGAGAGCAGCTCATCTGTTGAACAGTTTGTGTTAGTTATCCCATAATCCTTCATCTGCGCTCACAGGACACTGCAGTCTACAGTCTGTAACTGTAGAATTACAAATTGCATCTGTATGGTATGTGGAACTGATAATATGGACAATAAGTGTAGAAACGAAGAGTACCTAATAAAGTGATCAGTGAGCTTAGAAAACCTACTAGTAGTAGGAGTAGTGATTGGATATTTAAATTATTTTACAAGGTGGTTATTTTTTTTTAATACAACTGAAGTACATAACACAGTGATGCTCCAAAGGGCATAACAGTCTTAGGGTATTATACTGATTATTGCATTAGTCAAACTCACCTTCTCTATGTGGCGGTGATCTTGGCGTTTCAAAACTGTGACCTCTCGGCAAAGAATTAGATACATCATAGTCCTACAGATAGGATAGAGGTTGTTAGGTTTTGAAAGAATTCGCATAACAGGAATAATGGATAAGATTTGGTACGAGAGTGTACAGTGAATTACCACATCTAGGATGCTCAGTGGAACAAACCCCACTTGGCCACTCTTGTTCCTTAATTTCCACCACTGCTTATCATCCTCAATTACCTTCACACAAACATTTCTAATCAGCCATACTCATTAAAAACACTGCTTACAGTTAATTATCTCACTCTTTCTCACCTCTAAAATTTCATCCTGAAGGACAGAGAGCTCAGTGGCATTGCGAGCCACAAAGCTATAGCAGCACTTGACATATTTCCGCATGGGGGAAGGATTCAGAGGAGCTGTGTAGGATCTATAAGAAAAGAGAGCAGTTTTGTCTTTTTTTAAACTAATTTCTTATTAGCATAAAACTGCATCTTTCCACAGAATTCAGACCACTTTAATGTTATAGGGAAGGCAATTTACAATATACTGCAAATTGGTAGATATTCTTAATGCTATTTTTTGCCAAGCACTCAAATAATTACATATTTAACTGGGGTAAAATGAATGAGGACACACCAGTGCTATGTCGTCAGTTATACAGGTATGTGTGTGGCATGGTACTGTGTGTGGCATATACCATGTGGTTTAGGAATAGTAGCATTGTTGTTGGTTTAAACACTTTAATATTAAAACTGGAATAGAATACCAAAAACAGCGATATGTACCTTTTGTTAAAGCATAACACTGACCATCTTATACTGTGCATGGAAAAGAATCGTTTCTAGTTTTCCAATATGCACCTACAGTCCAGTGCTCACAGCATATGTGCCATACTGGACTAAAACAGACACATGGCTATGTCTGGGCTGTAAGTTATAGCCTTGAACAGTTTTACATAGCCCAGGATTATGAAATGTTAAGAATATGTGACGATGCTGTTTAAAATAATATGCTAACAAAATAAAATCTATTAAATAATAAACTACAAATAGCCAATTAAGAACTGGATATAGTTTAACCTCTTGGTAACTGTATAACTTGACAAGAATTGTCCAAATTGCATCACTTGTTATACTGAGATAAGAGTTTCGCCTACATTAGAATGTGCTTTGGGATGCAACCATTTGCTGCTTGTAGGTTTTAGACAATGCATGTATTTATAACATCATCCACAATGGTGTGTATAAAGTTTAGCAAATGTCATGTTGACTAAGTCATGTCAGAGTCATTTCTGTGCTGAAAACGGACAATTACCCAAATTATATTTGATCTAATAACCTGACAACTATTCTATAGATTTACATCGGCTTATTCAAACTTACCCATTTGATGATAATGATGTCTGTGATCCAAAAAACTAAATTTCATGAAGAGAAAAAACATAATTGCTCAAGTGATAATGTAATTTTCTATAGCAGGCAATTAATTATCTTAATTATCAGAATCAAGCATTATGTTACAACATCAAAATTCTTTAAAGGATAAAATACAAGGATAATGACTGCCCTAATTCTGATCTCTTTCTCACCTCTTTCTTCTTGTACTCTGGTGTTTTGGGGGATATGTCTGCACACTCCGTCTCCCATGGTGATGTTTGGAACATTTCCACTGGAGGCTCCCAGCCATTACGGAAAAGTGGGACATAGAGAGGGGCACATTGGTCCCTTGTCCAGTCAGCTCTGTAATAAATGTTGTGAGAAGTGCCACTTTGCTCTGTGTTGAAACATTGTGCATTAAAATGAAGCGGTGACCAGTTATGCTAGGTTTTTTAGTTTGTTTCTTTATTTATTGGGGGGGCATAACATGTTCTGCAGTATAAACAACATCAAGTTGTGTATATTTTTACATCCCCAAACCAAAAAATGTTTGTGAGTATGGGTAATGCAAATTAAAAAATGCAATGTGTTCCTTACATTTACATAACTTTTATTTTATTGCATATAGTATGACCTCAACATACTCTGTACTTCAGGTTTATTTTGCCTGGTCCACTTTGTTTCACTTGGATTGATTCATTCCTGTATTTCAGGCCTGTGCCATATTTTAAAAAAAAACTTGGGATAACGGTAGTTTGGAGTAAGTATTGAGGTATAAAAAACTAAATAAATCAGTTCAAACAGGTGATGTCAATCAGTTATATCAATTATCAATTATAATCAGGATTCAGTACAAAAGCATTAACCGTCAATGACGTCAACCGGCAGAGGATCTTGATTTTTTTAACAAATGCATTTCAAAAATTTAAAAATATTGACATTTTAAAAACAATGTCCTGTGTCAGTATCCTTGGCAAAGGTAACATACACTTCTGTGATGGCAACAATAATGCAGAAATGTAAAAACTAAAAACATAGCAAAAAGTGACTCTGAAGCCATGATTTGAACAGTAATTACTTTCTTTAACGATACAACTTTAGGCATTAAACTCAATACTTATCGCATCACCCACCCAACTTTCCAACACTAGTGTAGATGTCTGTTAACTTAGCGGTAAATAAGGACTAAAAAAATATGTTTCTTTTACTTACCTCAGATTAAACTGAGGTTTTATTAGCTGGACATAAAACTGTGAAAGACAGGTTGGCTACATCTATTCTAAATCTAGATGGCTGCTTGGTAACGCCCAGTCCAACTTTAAAAAATGTATGTGTTACATTTGATTCAGATCGCTCCCTTGACCTGCATATTAGCAACATCCCACAAATTGCTTTATATTACTTACGTAATATTGCTAAACTTGTTATCATATCAGTCCTGTTCTGTCGTCTCTACACTGGTTACCAGTTAAATTCCACATTAATTACAAAATATTTTTTGTAACATATAAAGCAAACTGAGTGAACTCTTATTCATTTCCAGTCTTACCCAGCTTGTCTACATCATTCTCAAGGTGCAGGATTCCTTATAGATCCTAGAATTAACAAAACCACAGTAGAGACAAAGCTTTCTCATACATGGCGTCCAAACTATGGAATAAACTCCTCACTTTAGTTTGAGATTTTTAAGTATAGGCTAAAAACATTCTTACTGACTCAGGCTTTTGGTTAGATTTAGACTGGATTGCATGGCTTGGGTTACTGGAGAGTCTGGGGTCACACCCTGACCTTTGGCCGGTGTGTCTGGTGGGTAGTCTGGCTGTTCCAGCCCCACTGTTTCTCCACTTCAGCATTACTCTACTGGTTTTCATAAACAGAAAGCAGTCTTACCATGCCCGAGCCCCACCAGAGGGTAGTAACTCTCTCCATCCTTCGGGTGGTCCTAAAGTGACTCTGTATGGTACGAAATAATTGCCAATATGCATATTTTTTATATTATTTATATTATTATTATTTTATTTAAAATTTTATTTATATGTTATTATTTATTAGTTTTACTATTACTACAAACTTAATTATAAAAATTATCATCTAAGCCACCCAAGAAGGATGGGACCCTTTTTGAGCTTTGGTCCTCCCATGGTTTCTTCCTTACAATGATTAGGAAGTTTTTCCTTTCCGATGTCACCCTAGGCTTGCTATTTGGGACTTGCTAAAAAACTAAATCTAATACTGTAAAGCAGCTTTAAGACAATGCTCCATTGTAAAAAAAATGCAAGTATATAAAAATTATATAAATAATTATGACTTGACATGAAATATCTTAGGTTCATACTGTCTGCAATTAAATTTAAGTTACAGTACATTGAAGGAACACTGTTTTATTGCATTTTCCATACTGTTGCAACTATTTCTGATTTAAGGTTGTATATAGCAGTGTCAGAAAGAATTCGAGACTTTGAGGTAAAAAGCTATATTTTATGCTGAGCCATACAGAGTTAGTGGCATTTACATGTTTTCCCCATGTCTATGTGGGTTTCCTTTGAGTACTCTGTGTATCTTTAATTTACTTCTGAATTTCACAAAAAAAGCATTTCTTATGGTATAGAATTACCTGGGTCGAGTCCAGCCATCCCCAAGTAACTCAAAGATGGTCATCTCTTTAGGGGTCAGGTGTCCTCTCAGAAAGTCCACCGCCTCGCGAGAGAGGTGGGGAGAGATGACTAAGCGAGCAAGATCAGGGCTACCGCAGCTCTGCAACACCTGCAGCAACATTCTGCACAGTTATTGTCCGTTGTTCTGAAATTATTGAAAGTGCATATCTTAGCAGTGCTTACCATCTCAAGAGGTCCAAACAGGAAGTGGACGAGTTCTGAAGCATTGGGATTCTGGATGTGCTTTCTCAGTTTGGCCTGTAGAGGGAGCACAAAGCCCGCAATAACATTATTTTGTAAACAGCAAAGGATTTTTACACTGGTACAAAATGCTGCTTGTAATGTTGACTAATTGAGACAGGACTGGACCTACATCAGACATATGGACCTGCTGATGTCTGGGACATGCACCTTATATCTGAGGTTACATCCTGATGCACCATTGTGTGTGTAGTAAAGAAAAAGACAGAGAAACAGATGGACTACAATCTCTAATTGTGCATCTCTATTGTAATTGGTAAAACGAGGGTAGAAACAAGGAGGGGTACACAAAAAAGTGGCAACTCAGTGTAAATTACATGAGTTAGCTTATTAAGATTTTGATTAATGTTTTCTGAAATTTCTTCTTGGACATGTTGCCAACATTATCATGTTATATAGGTTTGAAGGAAGCCATTCCTTTTTCTTATAAAAAACGGTGGTATTTCTTAGGTGGTATTCAAATTATATGTATTCTGCATATATTGCGTAAAACTCCATAAAAAAATTAGTCAGTATACACTATATGGCCAAACTTTTGCATTCTAAACATGGGTATTAGTATGGAAAATAGCATGACGAAACCTATAAATGTGTCATATTGAGAGTCTTTGGGGTATTCAGTACAACCTATTCTACTGTCACTTTGTCTCTTTGTCTATGGAGAGTCCAGAAATGTTGGCTTTATATTATGAATGTGCTACAAGTGAGTGTTACTGAAAAGGCACTGGTGGAACAGTTCTCATATCATTTTCAATTTGAGAACATCCTAAAGAAGATGTCAAACTCCTTCACTCT
>JAUZSU010014016.1:0-11022 GCA_034780255.1 Parotocinclus maculicauda
ACGTATATAATAGGATTTGTTTCAGTACTTTAGGATTTGGTCCGAATAAGCGGCTGGTCCCATTAACCGGTGGTCCTTTTAACCGGAATCGACTGTATATTCTTAGATTTACTGTATCACCAAAAATACCAATAAAAAAAGTGACATTTTTGAGGTTTGACCCATTAAGAGGACAAATATATATATTTTTAAAGTCCTTAATCATTTCAAATCAAATTGATGATGTTCAAACCTGCAGCAACCTTCAAAATAAAAGTCCAGGATAAAAGATGCTGTGGGATTGACTAGCACTTGTGCGACACAAAGAAAATCCACATGGTTCCTATCCTAATCATTTCCAAATAATCTACCTGGCTAAAGTAATGATTTCCAAATAAACGTTCAACCCTTCAAACAAATACATTATAAAGGTTCTGACAGATCCATTAGATCCAGAAAGTAATCTCTGACATTCCTGTACAGTTAACGATAATAACAATAACGTTAACAACAGCATTATGTGATAATTAACGTAAAAAAAAAACGTTCAGATTGTAAAGGTTTCGACATTCGACGTGATCTAAAAGAGAATCTTGTTAAGCCAAGGATCATTTATGATGTTAGTCATTTCAATAAAAGCACAAAATAAGCATCCCATTCCATCCAGATCGAAAAGTCTGAACAAATACATCAATACAAGCAAAAAACTTAGCAAATCCTTATCCAGTTACAGTGTAAACACGCTGAATAGAGAAACTGGAGAAAATCTTCTGGCTAAAAACGAACCCAAATAAAGTAAACGAAGCACAAGCCGAGCTCATCATGAAACATTAAAAGCCATTCAGCCTGGGATTTTACCAGACAGGCGCTCTGCAGATGAAGGAATTATTGAATTGCTTTCATAAAAGCGTAGCCACTGTCCAGTCGCTAAACAAATCCATTTTTCATATTCAAGCTTTATGAAAAAGGAACTGCAGAGCTCGGCAAAAAAGGAGCTAATAGTGACAAAAAGGTGCACGGCTAAAAGCTAATGAAAATATCTGGAGCGTTCTCCGTTCCACACTGTAGAGATTTATTACATGTACATTCATTTTAAAGCAGTCATATCATTCTGGATTTAAACACACACACACACACACAGAATCATCAGCGGCGACCTAAAGCCCCTGGCCGGGCCGTGTTTATGATACGATTACGACACAGCGTTCTAGTAAAGCTTTAGCGAAATGGACTAATTGTTCCTTTCCTGGTAAAAAATCATCAGAGTTTTGTATCAGAAAGGGACTTTTTGAACGGAAACGGCATCCATGTCTTTCTTCACTTGATATGTTAACTCTAACTGTACTTAAATCTTATGATCTTTTCCGCTTCGTAAAATAAGCTCTATTAGTCCTCGTGCTTCTCGGTGCCAGTGGCTGATTTCTTGTTTTGACTGTTTCTTTTTTATTCGACTCACACAATGACGTGATCAGACGCTGTTTCGGTGTCACGTTGAACGTCCTCCCACCCTGGGCTCTCGTCCTCGTTTTAAGATCTAGCACACTTGTTGGTATCGGACGTCTGACGTGAGAAAGCAAACGTTTGAGACGTTCCTGGGTTTGGTGCTGAAGACCTTCTGCCTGTCCCACGTGCTTTAAATCACGTCCGCGGAGGATTTAACGGACTTACCATCTGTAGATCTTCACGGCATGAACTCCTGAAGTTTCCTGGGTTTTTTTTCTCCCCGATTTGAATCCATGTGACACAGTTTGTAAAAAACATAACAAGAAAGCCTTTGTGAACCTGTTGGAATGACCCTGCATTGATGAATTGTGAACGATATTTCATACTTTCGTACGTTATAACCTGGTCAAAATCCAACAGTGAAGCCAAAAGACCTGCAGAAAACCTCTGGAGGATCTTTGGTTCGTTCCATAGTGCTTCATGTGCAGGGTTTTACAGATAAAGACAAAGACTGAAGCCTTTTAAGCTTTAATAAATGCTCATAATGTTACGCTTGGATTGTTCAGATTGTTCAGATTAGTAGGACCGGAGTATCTTCTAGAGAAAGAATTCAAATTAATCTGAATAATAAACCAAGGCAATCCAAATAGAGCTAAAGCACCGCTGTGATGGCTCAACTTAATCATTGCCCATAATCATCTTTGGACCGTGGTGGTTTTACCCCAAAGTTCTCAAACTGGGGTCTCCAGGGGCACAGGAGGTGTTTAAAATATGTCAAAACATTTATATATATAAATAAATTAAACACATTCAATAAAAAAGAATTGGTTAATAAATTTACTTAAAAAGATATGTTGTTTGCCATCTTAAAAAGAGAGAAAAGGGAAAACGTGAAGAGAAACAGAAAAAGTATATAAAAAAAATATTGTAAAGTTATTTGGGCCAGTAAAGGTTTGGAGAGAATCATTTTATTCTTTTGATCTGTATGTATGCTGGATTGGGGGGGGGGTTGCTTTTTTTAGATACCCATGGGGGGCTCGAGGGAAAAAAGGTTGGGAACGACTGGTCTAGCGGATAAGGTACTGGACTCTGGAGCTGATTGACCTGATGGTCCAGGGTTCAAATCCCACCTCTGTCAAGATGCCACAGTTGAATCCTTAAGCAAGACCCTTGGCTCAAAATTAATTAAATTGTGAGACTTATCAGTTGTAAGTCTGCGTAGTGCCATAAATGTACTAAACTGTGGGCTAGAAGGTTCAGGGTTCAAATCTTACCTCTGTCAAGCTGCCACTGTAATGTCCTTGAGCAAGACTCAACAATTGCTTTGGGCTGTAAGATTTTATCAGCTTTTGTTGGGTAATTAAATTAATTTTACGATGTTTGATAGCTGATACTAAATTATGTCAGGGGATATGGAAGTGTCTCCAGACCTTAAGCCAAATCCCAGAATAAGTTAAAAGTCCTTTTTGCTGTTTTTGTCTGAAAAGTAACTCTAAGATAGATTTTGGTACGTTGCCTAAGCCAGGGTCCTTCCAAAGGTCTCGCAAGCTTTCTGTCCATTTTAGAAACCATCCTCCACCTGCTAAAGTTTACAGTTTTCTGTGTAATATTAAATGTGATATTTGAATAAGTGCGGGTCGTCGATCGACGGCCTGATGTCTTAATGACTCGACAATTTTGATGTACTGTTCTGAATCCTACCTGTACCAACAACCTTCATGATGTCCTCAGGCTCAACCCCTATAGACACACTGCGTCGCTGTTGTTGGTGGAAAATTACTGGGTTAAAAAAAAAAATACTGTATGGTCTGTAAAGTCTACGAGACTCTTTTATTCTCCTTTGTGAATTTAACGACTTTCCAGTTTTATATGACTAATTTGTACTTGTACAAAAACTGTCAAAGCGCTGTTCTTGTATTTCACAAGCAGAAATAAAGCTGTCGGTCGAGTCGTCGCAGTGGCACGGCTTCATATGAGCAGGAAGGATCCCTCGAGGAAAAGCATTATCTTTATGGCACAGCAATAAAGCGGAGTTAGAAAGCAAAGACAAAGATTATTTCTCGGCCCGAGTCACTAACTGGACCAGCTACCTGGGGTGCTAACTGGGAAATGATATACGGGAGATGCACCCAAAAGCATTTCAATTACTGTAGATGGAATTAAGCATTAGGGCAAAAAAAAGTGGACAGGTGGTAAACGGTTAAGGCTTTGAGCAAATTAACCGGATCTGAGTTCAGTTCAAGTTCTGACCAAGTGCAGTAATTGATCCTTAAGCCTCAAACCTTAAGTTTTTTCCTCAGTTGTATCATTCTGAATTAAAACTGGACCAACTACAAGTGTTTTATGTCCGTCTGATCATCAAAATCATTAAAGGCTGAGGTTTAAAGAATTATAATAGGAAATGTTAGCGTTTTCGCGTGTTGCAGAACTCCAGCGTTCCGGGCACCTGCTCCGGCCCGTCCACTGAGGAGTGGGAACGCTTATGAGCGGCCCCTCGTCTGCGGCTCGGCTCTCCCGAGGCCAGCTTGGCATCCCCAACAGCCACGAGGCCGTCACTCTGAGCGTCCGACTCCTGTTGGATCCGCTCCTTCCTGGGACGCCTGGTACCCTGTGCGGCGGCTCGGCATCCGCCGAGGAGCCAGGTCGGCTTTCCCCGGCTGCGAGGACTTCCACCAGGTTCTGGTCCCAGGATCCAGGACGAGCAAAGGACTTTACCATCTCGATGCCGGACTGGGGTTCCTGTTCCTTTTATTCAGTTAATAAATGTGTTGTGTTTTCCTAAGTTGGTCGTCTGACTGTGGATCATTGCAATTTTGGGCTCCGGTTAAAATCTTGTGGGATTCCTGGGGATTTAGCGAGTCCGGGGATTGTCTCGCTGGATCTCCAGGACGCCCCACCATAACAGAATGAACCGCCCAGTGGACGGGCCAGAGCAGGTGCCCGGAACGCTGGAGTTCTGCAACACGCGAAAATGTAAACAAAAGCGAAACAGAAAACAACGTGGCGGCCACGGCGAAAGGAAACAGGCGCGGCGCGAACCCTAACAGGAAATCAAAATCTGTCTTATGTACATCGAATTCACGTCTGAATGACAGAAAACTAGTATGAGTAAAGCCTTGAGAATTGCAGTCTGAAAAGGGCAGAAAACAACGTAGATACACTGAGCATTTTTTTAAGTGTCTCCAGTCGTGTTTTAGTACTTGAGTGTGGTCTCAAGACCATAAAGGAGCCGTCACGGTCTGGACCGCATTCGGACTCGGCCTTGCCTTGGACTCAGGGTAAGGTGTGATTGTGAATTACTGTCCAAAACAGACGAGGCCAGTGCGTCTGTCTAAACTGTTTTTCTGTCGTTATCGAATATCAACAATATAAATAGAATAAATCAGTTCTTTCTCTACATGCCTAAATAGGGTAAAAATCTGCATTCTGATTGGCTAACAGGAAATGTTATAATGTTTTTGTATTTAATACGTAACATGGCTGGATGCTGTTGATTATATTTGAATGACTTTATGTGGTGATTCTGATTCCGTTTGGGACAAGAAGGAAAATCATCGCCATCATTTGCTCTGTTTAGCTAAGACTATAATTTAATAACAGTACATTAAACATATAGTACAATAAACATTTTAGATTTTACAAAATATATGAATGAATATAAAAGCACAGTGATAACAAAAATTAGCGGGTATTTTAAAATGAATATGCAGCGATTTAAAAAGAAACATTTGATTTGATTTTATTTAACAAGATCATCAGGAAAGCAAATGAAAAGTCAAAGAAAGTGGTTTGACTACGAAAATGACAAGTGATATATTAATGAGGGTGAACAGGAGCAGGTCAGACTGGACCAGAGTGCCCCCAGGTTGTGTTCAGTAGGGTGTATGGTCACCCAAGAGGACCAAAACATTATGACAGAGATGAGGTATGGACAGGATCAGATTGTCCAGCAGTTCTTGTGGAATTTTCTTAATATTCGTTTTAAAATCTCCCCTCATTTGTGTGAGTTTATTTATAATATTATTCATAATGACTAATTAATTCATTGACAATTTTTTTTCCATTTTCCACTCTATTATTGTATGATGAAAATGATCCTAATCTGGCCTCAGCCACTCCTGGTCTCTGTCTTGCCTCGGCTCTAGAGGTCTTGACTATAACATAACTTTAATTATATTTCATAAACATGGAATTAAGTCCTTCTGAACTTAATATTTAATGCCTGTAGCCCTGATCAGAAGTCAAAAGTGGCATTTATTAAATGTATGTCTAGTTCAAAAGTAAGGCCAGACTTTTTTAATTGTTTGTTCCTCGGATGTTCCTACTTAAGAATCTACTGAGGAGGGAGGGAAAAAAAAATTAATCTTCATTTTTCCATGTGGAATCAATACAAGGAAGGAGGAAAAAATTAAAATAAATGTTTATTTAAAAATTTAATTTATTTAACCTACAATTAAATTAAAGTGAATCTGAAAAAAAAATTAAATGAACAGAAGAAAACCGTTGGCTCTTCACCAGAGGGTGGAAAAAAACAAAACATTATTATTGTTATTAAAAAAAATTTTTTTTCAACCATTAGTGCTGCGGCGGATCCGAGAAATACCAAAAAAAATCCAAAAAAAAAAATATGATCGTCGGCGGATCCGCGAAACAAGAAATAAAAAAAGTCTGGCCTAAGCACGTATACAATCGTTTTGGTCAGATGGTATTCTAGTCTTTATGTCATATCAGTCATTCCTCCGGAGGCGGCAAATTGGCCCAGAGCTTCTTCTTGAGGCTCAGTCTGTAGAGGATCTGGTAACCATCGTCCCAAGCGTACAGCTGCTTCTCCACGGTATTGTACTTCAAGCTGGAATGAGCGCCGAAACGTCTCGGGAAGTACAGCAGCGGGGCTTCTCCGCTCATCACCATATCATTCACATCAAAAACACACTGGACCCTGGAGCGGCTCGGCGGTCTGGTGTTGTAGACCACGTAGACGGTGCCGCAGACCATGAAGGCGCTTTCGGCGTTGTTCCTAGGGCACGCCGTGTCCCACATCTGCTCAATGTCCAATGTAGCCGAGTCCATCTTGGCTAGGTTAATAGTGTCGCCGACATGGTACAGAGCCCATAGCCCTTCCTCGTCTGCGATCAGGTCCACCAGAGTCTCCGGGTTGAGGCTGTACACTGACTGTTGGTCCTGCAGGGGCAGGACGGTGCTGTCCACCAACGAGCCGTTCTCCAGGTCGTACTTGATCACCTGTAGCTCGGATTTCTCACTCACGTAGTAGAGGTAGCCATCGTAGACAGCATGGCCAGTACCGTTCCAAGCTGACGGGAGGGTGATCTGCCTGGCTTTGGACAGGTCTGACGACGCAGAGAGCTGCTTCACCGTCTTGAGCTCGTACAGCACGTCGTCAGAGGTACCGTTAAAGACGTAGACCTTTGCTGTCCTGGAGTCTCGAGTCCACAGACCTTTGGGGCTGCCCAGCCTTTTCAGGATCTTCATGGCTCGCAGGTTTGATACAATCTCATCACAAACTGTAGAGAAAAAGATCAACCAGGGTACAAGGTCAAACACAAGATACACAAGATGTCACTACAGTGTCTTTCTCTTGTGGAGGAGTTACCAAGCCCTGCAGTGGGCTCGTGTCCTGTTCCTGGGCGCAATTCTGGCCAGGATGTGCATTTTAAAAAGGAAAAAATAAATAAAACAAGTCAAAATGTAAGGCACCTTTGGTTTGCTCAAACTATTTCTGACCCCTGGTTCGTATCCTGCCTCTGGCAAGGTAATCTCTGTCTGTCCGACCAATAAATAAACGGCTCACTGGACAGGACGCTGTTGAGTATTTATTACACAATACCTACTCTGATCTTTTTGGGTCCTGCACCTGAAAAATAACCGCATGTATGAAAAAACTAAAATTAATACTAAAACTAATGAAAACTAAACTAAAACTAAGCATTAAAATAATAATAATAACTAATAAAAACTGGCAAACCCAACCCAAAAACTAATGAAAACTAACTGAATTTTAGAAAAAAAAGTCAAAACGAAATTAAACTAAACTATAATGAAAAATCCAAACTATCATAACTTTGCACCCGACATCAGTGATTGATAATATACTCTGTGCTCCTAACCCATAAGTAACTACATTTTCTCTTTTCTCTGAGCTGATGTTCCGGTACCAGTTCCAGCACCACACATTTAGATGTTCCTCCACCTCAGCATCATTCTACTGGTCTCAATCAACAGAACCCAGTTCCACCAGAGTGCAGTACCTCCCTCCATCATTTAGTTATTAGGAGACGATGTGCCTAAAATAACGTACCGCTGATGACTCATTATCTTAAATCTATTTCATTAACTGAAATGTTATTACTCATTAAAATTTTATTATTAATTTAAATTGTATTATTTACTTAATTTTACTATTACTACAACTTAATTACTTAAATTACCAACTAGGTCACCCAAGGAGGTCGAGTCCCTTTTTGAGTCTTGGTCCTTTCAAGGTTTCTTCCTTCTATATTCAGGGAGTTTTCCCTTGCCACTGCCGCCTTAGGCTTTCTCAATTTTGGATTGGCCTTTTAAGATAATATAAAATTGTAAAGCTGCTTTGAGACAATGCTCCATTGTAAAAAGCTTTATATAAATACATTTAATTTGGATTTTTTTTCTTGCTGGTCCTATGCTGGCTGAGCTGGTGAATCTACATGCTCTTTGTTGGTTGACCAACAAAATTTGGCAGATTCCATGCAGCTGACCAGCATCCTCACTTACCCATATTTTCATGACTATTAGCTATTTTTTATGTTGTTAATAATTACCGTATGAGATAATTAATAATGTTAGTAAGGTAACAGGTAATATTAGATAAGATAACATTAATAATGTTGGGTTATTATTAATAAAACACTCAGAACTAAATGTAAATCACACCTCTGATTTTAAAATCTCACTCCTGTCTGTCAGACCAATGATAGCTAGGTAATTAACAAATATCTATAGCCTGTCAGCTATTACATCACAACTTTGGACAATATTAAGATGTAAAGTGAAACACTGACATCCCTCTCATTTCAAATAAAAGCTTTTAAGTAAACAAAAGAATAAAACAATGTTCTAACAGCAAATGTTTTAGCCAATTAGCACCAAAATCGTACTTCCATGTTCCATATCACTCCATGCTGGTTCATGCTGGTAAAACTGGTTTCTTAATTATATATGGCCGTGCTTGTTTACTTTTGAATAATTAATTCAGAATATAATCAGAAATATTAAACCATTAATAATAAAAGCAGGCAGCATGGTGACTTGGTGGGTCGCTGGTTCAGTCCCAGGGTGGAGCGGCCTGGGTCCTAACCGTGTCTGCATGGGTTTACTCCAGGTACTCCAGTTTCCTCCCACAATCCAAAGACATGCATGTTAGGTTAATTGGTGTCTCTAAAAAGTGGCCCTTAGTGTGTGACTGTGTGTGTGTGTGCCCTAAGATGGATTGGTGCCCTGTCTAGGGTTGTTCCTGCCCTTGCACCCAGAGTTGCCGGGTGGGCACCGGCTGGCCCGCGACCTCGAGTGGATTAAGCGGAAGAACGTCTGTGACCAAATGAGAGCGATTATTAGCAACCTTTCTGTTAGCTATCTGCTATACCAAAGCTTTGCTATGAAATAAACCCAAACTTGAAATCAGGTTTCTAGCTATGACCAGTAAGAGCCAATTTATAGGACTGTGGTAGCCTAGTGGTTAAGGTACTGGCCTCTGGACCAGAAGGTCCAGGGTTCAAATCCCACCTTTGCCAAGCTTTCACAGTTGGGTCCTTGAGCAAGGCCCTTAACCCACAATTGCTTGGATTGTATAAGTTGTAAGTCGCTCTGGATAAGGGCGTCTGCTATGTAAATGTTTATTAATGTCTTTGTTTGGTTGCTATTAACTCAAGAACTCATAAAACACTGCTTACAAAAATTATGGGATATTTAATTACTGGATAATTCATTTTAAAATAGGGTCTTATTTCTATGAGCAGTATATAATAATGTAAGTCAGATTCTGATACTAAAATCCCACTCATTTTTTTAGCTGTGACCAGTGAGAGCTACTATTAGTACTCAAATTATCATTGTGCTAGCGGACAACCTGTTAGCTATCTTCTGGTGTTCATTCATTCATTCATTTTACCTACAGAAAATCGTTATTGTTATTACATATTTAATCATTCAATGATTGAGACCCTGACGCTCTGAGCCTTTTTAAATCTATGAACAATGTGAGCTTTTAGAAAGTCAGAGAACCAGTCTGCTAACGTGGCTAACATGGCTCCACCGTGAAGGAACCACATTAGACAACCATCTGAGGTTAGAAGTTAGACCATGTAATTCTGGCAACTCCAGACAACATCGGCTCCTATACTATAAGGGTGTAGGCTGAATGATTGACTGGTGGTTGCTGGTTCAGTGAAAGCTAGCTTTAACGTTCTGCGAGTTCTGCAGTCTGACGCTGGTTGAAATGAGATCATGGGGTATTTCGGGAGTCTGCCAGCCAGCTGTGTTCATGTGAGGTTGTGACATCTGACACATTCCTCCTGCCCGTGTGCAGCCATCTTGTCTTGTGTTCATTTTGTTGTGCGAAAAGCAATTTAGGATTCTTATTTATCCTTGTCAATTCACTTAAATTCAAGTCTCAAAGCAGCATTACAAAGACCAAATACTACTGGTAAGCAAGACAGTGGCAAGGAAAAACTGCCTTAGAAATACAGGAAGAAACCCTGAGAGGACCCAGACTCAGTGGGGACCGATCCTTTTTGGGTGGCATGGCAGATAATTTAAATAAATCGCTTTGCCTCCGTGGAAAATCCTTTTTGTAAAGAAAATTAAAGTAGCTAAATGAAGACAAACATCATCGTCTTGACAGTTAAGCTCAGATAAAGTGATATTGCATTGCAACATAACATATTGATTTTATTATAATGTATATTCTCAAAAGTGTAACAATGTGATCTCTAAAACCATGCTTAAGCAAATCATTTAACATGTAATACCTTCAAAAGCTGGTTTTACCAAATGGTAAACTTTTTCATTGCATATTCATGTATATTTAAAGCATAAACCCAGTGGTGGGCGGCACAGGGGCTTGGTGGGTAGCACCGCTGCCTCACAGCAAGAAGGTTCCGGGTTCAGTCCCAGGGTGGAGCAGCCTGCCTCCTCCCCGTGTCTGAGTGGGTTTACTCCGGGTACTCCGGTTTCCTCCCACAGCCCAAAAACATGTGTCTTAGGTTGATTGATGTCTCTAAAGTAGCCCTTAGTGTGTGACTGTGTGCATGACTGTGTGTGTGTGTGCCCTACGGTGGATTGGTGCCCCATCTAGGGTTGTTCCTGCTCTTGCGCCCAGAGTTGCCAGGTGGGCACCGGGTGGATTAAGTGGAAGATAATAAACGAATGAATGATTAAACCTAGCGGTTTTACTGAGTGTAAAGGTGTAGCAGTGCTTCGAAAGCCATTGTCATGTGAAATATAAATAGAAAACACACACACATTGCTATTATGCTTTGTTATATATTATTTCAAATGACATGTTCATGGTTACTTTAAATAGTTAAGTGATGTTCTTCTGATGATAAC
>JAUZSU010014026.1:0-11019 GCA_034780255.1 Parotocinclus maculicauda
AATAACAACAGAGAGCAACAACACAACTCCAGCACAACTCCAAACACCACATTAAAGTGCTTTTTTCTAGTAGAACAATATACTGAACCACAGGGCCGGAGTGGGCCCCTTTTTCAGCCCGGGAGTTTCATACCCAAATCCAGCCCACCTTTTCCATGGAGGAGGAATTTGAATAAATGAAACAGCAGCTAGCTCTTACAATGCCTTTTTATTGTGCATTTTTTTACCCAACAGAGAGGTGCTCTATTGTTGTATTGTAAACTCGTACACTTCTAAATTATGTTTATTATTTTCAGCTTGATACTGACTAATGGTGTGTATTGGGCTCTACAAAAATAAACATCGCTAAGTCGACATTGCAAACGTTGCGCAATACCTGACAATTTCAGATTATTTCCATATCTCTGTTTACCGGCTGCAGCTGGAGTCTGTTCTCTGAAAAACAAGTTAGTTAATTTTGCACATTTGGCAGCTTCTTCTTCCATCTTTTTTTTTTTTTTTAATTTGGCCTTTTCGGCTCCACCTGGCCTCTTTTTACCCTCCATCACAGCCGACTGACGCTTCGTGCTATTCTGTTGCTATATTTAATTTTATCACTCAAGAAAAGACCACTTGTGGGCGCAACCAACTCAAACATTTGGGAGAGGGGAATTCCCTCAGATGGTAGAACCCATCTAATGATGAATAGAAAATGCATATGGAGTTAAATTAAGAATGAATGCATGAAGAAGATTAGATAAGTGACAGATAAGTGTCAAAATTATTTTTCCCGTCCAACCGGCCCAAAACTCGAGATTGATATGAGCCGGCCCATTTGGAATTTTCCCAAATCTCCCGATTAGCCACTCCGGGCCTTGGATGTTGGATCTTCTTGTAGCCTTGGCCATCTTCATGTAGCGCAACAATTCATCTTTTAAGATCCTCAGAGAGTGCCATGAGGTGCCATGGTGGAACTTTCAGTGACAAGTATGAGAGAGTGTGAGAGCTGTACCACAAAATTGAACACACCTGCTCCCTATGCACACCTGAGACCTAGTAACACTAACGAGTCACATGGCATTTTGGAGAGAAAATGACAAGCAGTGCTCAATTTGGACACTTAGGGGTGTAGTCTTTTAGGGGTGTACTCACTGTTGTTGCCGGTGGTTTAGACAGTAATTGCTGTTTATTGAGTCATTTTAAGGAAAGAATAAATTATTATACTGTTATTCAAGCTACACACAGACTACTTTTCATTATGTCAAAGTGTCATTTAGTCAGTTTTGTCTTATGAAAAGATATACCTAAATATCTGCAGAAATGTGAGGGGTGTACTCACTTTTGCGGTGCACTGTATAAAACAAAGGGAATGAAGATCAGGTGTGTGACCTCAGTCAGAATGATGGCGATTGCAGTCCACATGTGTGACAGTGCCCCCCAGTGTGTTCCAGTCCAGTTCACACTGGAGGGCCCACTGCACAACTTCCAGGAAGCCGGACAGCGGGAGAGGGCGTCAGCTTTCGTGTTCTTGCTGGCTGGACCGTAGGAGATAACCAAGTAGAAATGCGTGAAAAACAGCACCCATCGGGCCTGGTGAGGGTTGAGGCATTTTGTATTCCAACTTCTTGTGGTCAGTAAAAACTGAAATCTTGTGTTGAGCCCCCTCTAACCAGTGTCTCCATTCTTCCAGTGCAAGTTTAATAGCCAATAGTTCTCTATCTCCCATCTCCCACGTCATAGTTGCGTTCCTCAATGCCAACCGAGGATGCATCCAACTCGAGGATAAAAGGATGGTTGGGATCCAAACCCAAACCTGGAGCTTGGGTGAAGCCGGCTTCTAGGTTTGTGAAGGTCGTCTCCGCTTTTGTGTGCCACTGGAGGCATTGGAGTTTGCCGTGGTCTGGGTCAATTGAGTGCTATGAGACATTAGCCTCGTTCAACGCCACCCCTCGGAGAGAGATGACATTCCCCAAGTAGGACACAGATTGGGTGTGAAAACGGCACTTCTCAGACTTCACATGAAGATGGCTGTCTCTGAGACTCTTGAGGACCCGACGAACTTAGAAAAAGAGGTATGGAAAGTAGACTAAGATGTCGTCTAGATAGACAATCACAAAGCGACCCAACATGTCCCTGAGGACGTCGTTGATAAAATATTGAAAGACCGCGGGAGCATGGCTAACCTGAGGGACCAGTGCGTAGAAGCAGATCAAAACTGTTCTAGGTCCAGGGGTATGAGGGGAAGAGGGTACTTAAACTTTTTGGTGATTTGATTGAGCCATTGGCAGTCCATTCATGGCCTCAGAGTACCATCTGCCTCGGGTATAAAGTAGACACCTGCTGAGAGAGGGGAGGTGGATGGCCGGATCAGACTGATATAGGTACTCCTTAATTAATGTGCCAATGGCAACCTCCTCGGCCAGAGAGAGGGGGTAGTGTCGGGCCTTGGATAGAGTGATGTCTTCTAATAGCTCAATGGAACTGTCATACGAGCGATGTGGAGGAAGTCTTGTCGGAGAAACCTCAATGAAGACAAGAGATGGGTCGTGATGCCTCATGAGGCATGTTGGATGGTATGGTGGAGGACACTCCATCTGCTTGGAGAGTGTACAGCTGAATCAATGGAAGGTGCAGGCACTTGGGGAGACAGTAGGGTGACAAACGGACAAGCTCTCCTGAAGAGCAGGAGATAGCGGGGTCGTCCAGGTGAAACCACGGAAAGCCCAAGATGATAGGATGTGTACTGGTGTGGTGCTTTAATCCATTAGTCCTAAACCCAGCAGTGTGGCAGTGATGTGGTGGTTGGTGGGTAATGGGGAGCATGGGATCTTCCAGGACAACATGAGATTCTCAGCATTGAAGTTCCCCTGAGTGCAGGAGCCAGCGGAGGTTCTGGGTATTAGAGCATTGTATTGTATTGTATTGTAGTCTGGTCGAAAGTGCTGTTTAGAGCAGCAATACATACACAAACCCGGGTCATGCACCGCCGGCATTCCTCAAAGAAGAGAGTCCTACTAGCCTCCATGGGCTCAGGGGTTGAACTGGTGAACCCAGGTAACGGTAGATGCCGGGTGTGTGAACAGGTGGCACTGAGCTGATCCAGATGCATGGACAGAGATATGAGACTGTACGGGGTTAGTTCTAAATTCAGAACGGCAAGCTCAGACTGTAAATCCCCTTGGAGACCCTGCCTGAACATGGGGATCAGGCTTGCCTTATTCCAACCGCTCTGAGTTGCCAGGGCATGGAACTGCAGAGCATAGTCTGTGGTGGAAAATGTCCCATGGTGCAGAGTCTGGAGCTGTTCTGAGACGGAGCGTCCATTGCAGGAGTGTTGGAACACAGAGCGGAAGGCCTCTGTAAAACACTGGTAACCCCAAGATTCTTCTTCTTGTTGGGTCCAGAGTGCTGTAGCCCCTTCACGGAAACAGTGGGGAGCAAGGCCGACCCCCTCGGGAGTGAGAGATCGCTTACAGTAGAAAGTAGCTCTGAGATTGCTTCCCGGTCTTCCATAATCTGTCGGACAGTGGTATCTCCATTATCTGGTACATGTGAATGAGTGGACGTGGTCCTCTGAGCAGTCAACGTGTGCCAACATGACATAAATTGTGAGCTACCTGCATTTATTTGCCTGATTCTGGGGTTCAGCATTGTTTACAATTATGTGTTCCGTGATCTGTCCCTGAGAAGCAGGAGTGGTGCTGAAGCTTAAATCCACCGCTGCTGGCTCCATGTACAGCTGATTTAACTGTAACTCTCTATAGTCAAAGTGTAGCCAAATGCAGATGGTGGAGAGATAGGCTTTATTAAACACCACAGAAGGCACAATCAAAAATGGTTCAATGGTCCAAGGTCAAAACAGAGTCTGAAGGGTGAGGCAAAAGTGAAGTCAGAGGACAGAAAACGGGGTCAAACACGTTAAACGAGAGATATACAGAGTGTGCAAACATGGATGTAAGAGCATGACAATATGACATTGTGATCTTCCTGCATTTATTTGTCTGATCCTGCATGGGGTTGAACATTGTTTATAATTATGTGTACTATTTAAACCATCTATTAACTAAAGCTAATATGGATTGCACAGTCTTCAGAGTATCTAAAATATCTTCTAGTTAGTCCAGGAGTGTCTAGTCAGCATGTGGGGCATTTTCTTGGTTTACTTTATTATGTCCTGTAAACCTTTTGCCTAACTTGTAAGCCTGCAAATTAATAAAAAGCTCCTTAACATTTATAGTATTTAACATTGAGAGGAAATTGGAAGTGTTTCTTAAATTTTACTTATGAGCTGCTCATGTCCTAATGTCTGTATATGAGTAGAGTAAGACCATGCTCAGCTCATATGAACACTTAAATTAGCCTGAATATGAAATGTACCCCTGCAGCCTGACCCACCTACTGTATCGATGGAGTGTGCCCTGATGGGAGCGGCTATAGCGGTTAATGTACACTTATGCTTGTCACGCCTGTTGTCTCGTTATCTTTTAAGTTCCGTTTATTTAGTTACAATAGACCTGGTTTGTCCCGCACGTTGCGTTTGCCTCCGTCTCCTTCACCGTTCGTGACAATGCTTGCTCACAAAGGCATGGTCAATCAGATTGTCTTCAGCCCCCGCATCCACCAGAAATAAGACTTTGGTTTCGCTATGTGGTCACGAAAACAAGCCAAGCGGAACATCGCGGAAACATCAATCTTAAAAAAGAGTGCTGATTAATAGTAACAAGCTGCAGGTGCTGACGAGAATGAGCCACTGTTATCAGTTGGATGTCCAGACAACTGGGGTTTTGGTTGTCGAGCGCAGGACCCAACCAGGACAACAAGATGCCACCAGAGCTCTAACCAGACTTAAACAATGATAAATAACATACAACAACAATATTCAAAATAAAGAAAATGTAGAAAAGGGGTGAAAACAGGCTCACTCTTTGCTGCTAATTCCTATGTTATTAGTCCGTTGTGGAGTAAAAAAACTAAATATTTTATATTTTGGTCAATATTTTAAAGGGAAAATGTTGATGATTACTGCAAGCTTAAGTCTTAAGTCAAGTCTTCTGTGAGCTAGTGAGGTAAGCATATTAAGGTGGTAGTTGATTTGTGGGTTTTTTTTCAGGTGAGAAATGTAGGAGCTTTATTGATCTGGCTCCAGCGTCTGAAAGAGGTAAGTAATGACTGTCATTACAGCAACATTTAGACTCATTTGACATGTTACTTGCTATTAGCTGACAGCAGCAGATCTAATATGATGATTTAAAGTCTTAGATTAAGTAAATAATATGATAGTCACACAAATCAGGAATACATATTCTGAGCTGTTTGAGCACTAAACGTGTAACACGAAAATGTATTTTTACAAATAGTGGATAAAAGCTGCACAGTATAGATTTGTTAGACAGCGTTCAAAAATGAGCTTCATTGTTTGCATAACTATGCAGCTAATAAAACATACTGCTCACAAAAATAGGCAATATTTAGAAATGTAATATCCCATAATTAAAAGTTCTCTATTTTTTGTGGGCAGTGTTTGAATCCTTCCACAGCTTTATAGCAAAACCGGATGCTGCACACTTTACATGACATGACTGTGGATGAAGAGGATACAGGCACTTTACTGGCCTGCCTGCAGTTTTGAATTGTCACAACAACCTTAAGGTTGCATGCCTGTTTGCGGGAAGAACAAAACAACTGAAACACCTAATTGATTGGTATCATCAGCGTCAAAGGCCTGATCTGCAGGAATGAATATGTCAGCTAATATTGCGTAAATTCTCAGTGTATTGTTCTGCATTAATGCTTCCATCAAAGTGTAAATAGCCTTTGTTGAGGGTGCTGACCCAAGCCCATATTATGTTAGGCCCTGGCTCTTGGACTTCTTGTTAATAAAAGTCTAGATAGTCATTTCCTTCAGTGGTTCAGAACAAATGGCACCTATGTCTTAAAAAAAAAACTAAATAAAAGAAATTAAAAAAAGATAAACCTGGAATACTGATTTGTCTGACCACTGTGTGTTGGCCCATCCCAGTTGCCTCAGAGTATATCATATTCATTGAATTGTTTAATAATATTATTGAATGTAGAAAAAAAACTATGCAAATTGCTTTTATTGAGGAACAATGTTTTTTTTTTTTAAATGAAGAGGAGAGAAGATATAAAGGTAGATAAACTATAGCCAAACTATAAAGGTAGATAAACTATAAGCCAAAACGGAGACCACAAAAAGTCACAGTACACAAGAGATGGGGAGACGGTCTTTTCTGTAAACAAACACAAATGCTTAAAGCACGAATAACTCAGCTAATGTTACTATCAAACATGATAAGTGATGAACGCATGAGTGCTTTATTTAAATGAGTTTATGCAAGTAGAGCCTAAATATGAAAAAAAAGAAAGCCCTCAAAACCAGGCTGTAATCTTTGAGGGTAAAGATGCCACTTGGGATACATGGGGCACAAAAGAACATGTACTCTGGCACCAGCACCAGGTCTCAGAAGGTGATGCCTTCTGAAAGAAATCAATTAAAAAAATAAAAAGTGCATATGTGAAAGTGCTCTGCTGCCCCTTAAAAGGCTTTGACATATTTGACATATAAGGGAATTTGTCTGTTTAGTCATTTTCTCTTTACCTTCTTGATGCTGATCATTTAAACTAACAGAAAGGAGAAAATGCACCTAATATCAGTTGCTTAATCATCTCAGATGTTGTTGTAGACAGTGTTACTCACTCCTGAAATTGACACAGGCAGTATACAAAAGATGCTTCATATTATTAGTTGCATATTATTAGTGTATAGAGAATTTTTACATCCAAGATTATGCTGCTATCTGACACAGTAACATATGCTAGAGGGCAGCGCTGAAGTTCTACAAAACAATTTCTTTAGTTATTATGAAGTAGACATAGTCATGTCTTTAAACTTTAGTTATTCAACATATCCTGCCATTCAAGCAATGTCTTTTTTAGGGACGTCCCTGTTTATTTTAGCAGGAAAATGCTCCCAAACGCTTATTGAGTGTTGTTAAAAGAAGAGGTTATATAACACAATGGTACATATGAGATGTGGATGTGTCTGCTATTGGATGACAGAAGTGTCAATCACTTTAAGAGCGTTATATAAGTGCAAGAAACTGATCTATCAGGAAACTGCTGCTCCAGCTCTTATGCCATAAGTGACCGTGATTCATGGAGACTAGTTTGCTCGTAAGCCAATAAAATCTGCAGAATATAAGAGAGCACAATCTTAGCTTTGAAGTAACAAACAACTGTAAATTAAAAGCTTACATTACATGGTTGCTAACAGCAAAATATTCTTGCTTTCTGATTACACTGGATGGTAAGTGAATTCTTCATGACAAGTTTTCTTAAATTCTAAGTATACTTTCTAATGGATATACCAGCCCAAATCAGAAAATACAAATTTGCACACTACAAATGGGAAATAATTCCACCTACAAAGTTTCAACAATTAGTGCCCTCAGTTTACAAATGCTTATTGAGTTTTGTTAAAAGGGAAGGTGATGTAACACTGTGGTAATCATGCCCCTGTCCCAACTTTTTGGGTGAAAATAACAATAAAGCTTATCTGTTTTTGTCTTAGTAGTGTATTCAATTGAATATAGGTTTAAAAGATTTTGTAAATCATCATATTCTGTTTTTATCTTTTTTTATTTTACACAATGTCCCAACATAATTGGAATTGGGCTTGTAGTTAAAATTGTGATTACATGACATTCTGTTATAATCCATCAACTAGGAAGTGAGGTAACATTTAAAAATCAAGCAAAAATTAAATTACAAACACACAGCAGTGATAAACAACACTGCAGCTCAGACAGGGTTCCGGGTCCCAAAAGAGTAAGCAGCAAATTCTACAGATCAAGCCCAAAAGTTGCAAGTTGGAAGAAGAAACCACAACAGGCCACGTATTACAATGTGAGAGAGTGACCACTTGATCAGTTAAAATAAAATAGGTGAGCAAATAGTCCAACAGTTTAAGAACAGCGTTTCTCAACGTGTATTATAGGTTGAAAAGGATTTGCAAATCATTGTATTCCGTTTTTATTAATGTTTTACACACTGTTGCCCCTTTACTGGAACTGGGGTTGTAATAATAATAATAATAATCATAATAATACTAACAATAACAATAATAATAATATTCTTTAACTTTGGAGGTTGAAGAAAACCAACTTACAGGAGTTTTATAGAGAGAAAGAGACAGGATCAGGGAGCAAGCACAAATAACAACTACATTTTAGAAACTGTAAAACCTGCAACCTGCGATTACTAATGCATGAGTCTGAGGGGAGGAGAATAATATGTCCTGAAGGTTGGGGTAGGTTGTGGCAAGAATTTAAATCCACTGTCACCCCTGGGTATACAGTAAGATCACATGTATGAGATGTGAAAAAGATTTCTATTTATTTGGTAAAATACAAATACTACCAATGAATAACCATGCTGACAAGGCATTAACATGGCTTCTGGTTAAAAAATAATGCTATTGTGATATTATATAATTAACCCATTTGTATAATATAATATAGACGGTTTGTCTGTGTGCTTGCAGGTGTCCTTTGGCTGTCAGTTGTTTCTGAAGTGCTATACATCGTGCTGCTGGTGATTGGCTTCAGCCTAATGTGCTTAGAGCTCTTTCACTCCAGCAATGTGATTGATGGGCTGAAGCTAAATGCCTTTGCTGCTGTCTTTACTGTGCTCTCAGGTAACTCAACACCCACAATGCTCTTTCAACTGCTTGGGGGGAATGGGGGGGTTGAAAGACAGGACAGGAAGACGCAAATGAGAAAAATTTTAATATGGTAAACATCGGGAATTATTGGAGATAAAAAAGCCCCGCCCACATACTATCCTTTGATGAGTACAGTATGTGAGCACGAAAAAAACCTCCTTAGCACATATAATGACATTGACAAAAGATGGGGAAGGAGAAAAGGGATTGGGGAAAAAAACAACAATAACGAGCGATAATCCGGCTTAATAGCAGCTGACGTGGGCAGCGCTTACACAGACCTTTCTCGATGCGACTGGGGGAGAAGCAGTGAAATGGAAGGTGAGTTCATAGGTTGGGAGACAGGGGAGCCAAAGAGTAGCCAGAAAGCACCAGTCCGTGTCCATAGCACAGTGAAAAAACTTCCAGACCAGCCACGCCCCAGCAGTCCGAGGGAAACAGGGGAAGGTGCCAGGTTTCCATAGCAGCGGAATCTTCTGGAAGCATTTACACTCTCTGCAGCTCGAACTCAAGGCCAAACCACAGATAAGAAGGATGCTGAAACCAGATAGTAAATGTTTGTTTTGGCTCGTGTGATCCCGATTTTACATACCACTCTCGTGATTTTTGGTCTTTAATTTATTCATATTCGTCTGCAGAACCGATATAGCCGAGATTGAATAGTCACAGTCTGAGTGCCTACGGCCCTGCCCAAACCTTCAATCATGTTGGATAGTGATAAGGGACTTTGAACAGCTGATCCATTTTTTTTTATTTATCGATATACCAGGGCAAAACCTAATCCAATCAGCAGGAACCCCATAATCATGGTTCCGTATACATTCTCAATGTCCTCAATGGAAAGTTACGCCATACACATGATACACCAGTTCTTCCAAGCATCCATCAAATATCCAGCAGCAAAAGTTTCATCTGGACATGTAGGCTCCTCCAAGCCAAGGCTTCTCGTTGAAAAGATGCTGTCAATAGCATTGAGAGACCATTTAATCAGTTTAATAATTTCCATATTTCTTCTTTTGAAGATCCGTGTCCTGGTGCGGAATACACAGACAGACAGTAGAAGCAAGCAGGAACAGATAGGATATAGGAGAGGGAAAAAGTATGCCCGCCTTCCTTGAAGGTTGCAACAGAACTACTAGTTCTGGAAAACACTGAGGACAGAGCAGCCATATGTTTGTCCCCAAAAGTTTGCTTTTCACCATATTAAAAATGTATAAATGTTATAGGATATTTTAAGTCATGTCTTGTTTTTTTCCTAAACCAGCAGAGGACAAATAACAGTTACAGTGCTGTGGTAGCCACATAGCCCAGTTGTCAGGGATGCAGCCAGCTAGTTGCTTGCTTACATTTTGGAGCAATAAAAGGTGTCTGGCCTAATAATCAGCACAATTAGGAGAGAATCAGCTTTTAGTTGGTTAAACAAAAAAAAACAAGTTTTAAAAAGCAGAAGCTAGATTGTTTTCTTATGAAATCAGCATGGGCTTTTTAATGCAGTGTAGCAGTTGCCTTCTTCTCTGAATTGTTGCTGTCAAATTGCCATGAACAGCTGCTCCTTTCTGAATTGAGATTATATGATTTGCCCAGATGGCCGCAATTCTGTTCATTTGGGCCTTTAATACTCTCTAAGTCCAGCCACAGCATCCATTCAGGGAGAGATCTCAGGCCTAGAGATACAGCTCAACTCAGCCAACTGATGCAGATTACAATGGTTAATGCTAGTGCCATCAATTAATGTCTCTAAAGGAATTTATGGGAAATGTCATTATTGGTCACTGTCACTACATAAAACAGAGATGTAATACGTATTTGTGTTGGACAGTAAATGTAAGCATTATAATGTCGACTTCTGAAGTAATTGACAATAACAACTACTAAATACATTTTTATTTATATGTTTATTTAAGAATTGCTTTTACTAGACTGCTAACAAAAATCAGGGAATCTGTCATTATTATTTACAAGGCTAGTAAAAAACTTGATCCTGGCACATTTAAGTATGGTTGTTTGTTTATTTATCATTGTATTAGCATTTATTTGGCTAACTTAAAAATTGCATATACAGTCGAATCCGGCTAATCCCACATCGGGATGCGATTGTTTTGGTCCTAATAACCGGCTGGTCCGATTAAATGAACATGCCCTGTGTTACAAGACGGGATGTGCTATGTAAAATATTAAATGTTTATTTAACCTTTATTGTGCGATTTACACGTATAGCAAACCTACAAACAACTACTGTTGCTTACAAACTTTGTTTATTGAAAAATAAATTTGTAACCAAGTTTTTCAAAACGATC
>JAUZSU010014037.1:0-22650 GCA_034780255.1 Parotocinclus maculicauda
CCCTATATTTTTGTGAGCAGTGTATTTTATGGATGTATGAGGCTAATAAACAATGTTTTGAAAGGCCAGGTTATTAAATATTTAAGTAGTACTGTATCCAAGTTTATTCAGGTTACTCACATATCTTACTGTTCATCATTACCACACAAATCTTCACATTTACTAATATAGACAAGCTAACCTAAGTACCAAACATGACCTTAAACGTTTTACAATATGATTTATATATGCTACTGAGAAAATATTTTAGATCATAATAATAAAACAGGATGTGCTGACGTGCATCTGTTCCATGTTGATGTGCGTATGTAAAAAGGAAGACTAATAAAAGCTGTAGAGTCACTTAATGATCTGGCCTTGAGTGTGTACAAACACAATAGACCTACAGATCTAGAGATAAACCATAATATTTCATATAAATCTATTTATAAGGATATTCGATATGCGTTTAACACTGTCAAAATAAGCACCTTAATAGAGGGCTACATGTTAAAGTTTTAACACTTATTTTAATCACTATTAATAATATTTGTATTACTTGACTATATGTGGCACCCATAGTGATAGGCTGAATACAAAATGGTACTCTAATCACTATTCGCTACATTCTTTATACCATAAAGAGTACATTAGCCTACACAGAACAAATTGCTGATTACAGTAAATGATTTCAGACACTCAATTGTATTGTTCTGTTCATTACTGTGTGACAGCAGATTCTGTTGCATAACCATAAAGAGCACAAAGTAGCCGCTTGGTTAGACAACATACACACAAACTTGTACCTAATGAAATTAATACTTTGCATTAAAAAGATAAACCCTGCTTTTCCTGGACCAAGACACCAAGACAGAACTCGACACAATCATTTAGGTTTAGATAGTTAGATTTCCACTTGAAATGTCTGCTTTAAATATGAAAGCTGAACAAACCTGATGGCAGTGATGAGACCCTTGATAGAGTCAGAAACAGTGCGAGAGTGGCCTGCCAGGCCTGACCATGTCGGTGGGTCTTTGGGGTTGATCACAAGTGAGCGAGCACTTTTCAATAGCTGAGTCGAACTGTCCAGCATGGAACATGCCGAGCGCAGGATCGGCTCCTGAGCTGCCGAGCCCTAAGGTAATCACATTTCGGACAAATACAACAGTGTCACTAATGATGATGATGATGATGATTGTGTCAGGACACAAATCACAGGTTATTACTTTAAGATTATATGAGAAGTCAACCTTGACATTAAATTTATTAAAACCATTTACTAAAATGTTTACTGATTCAATTCACTACAGGGAGTTCAAGATTTCAATTTTCTCACAATTATGAGGTTTTCATTCAATAAAAGTCATCTTTATTTCTGAAGTGTAACTAATGCAAGGCAATGCACACTTTCCTTTAATTCACAATTGCTTAGATTTATTGTAATGTTGTAGAAGTTGCTCTGGATAAGGGCATCTGTTAAACTACATAAATGTAAACAAACTTGTTTCCTGCACAATCTAAAGGTTATCTATTAAAAAAAATAATGGGTACATTTCTGGTATAGTCTTGTGTACAATATTTGGTTCCCTGAAATTAAAAGACACTTTCACTGAGAACAGGATGTGCGTTCGTGAGCACAGACAGGATTGTAGGTTGTGAGGATTGGACTTTGGGACTTTGGATTTTGGGAATTGTGGTCAGTCAACCACTTGAACCTTGTCGTGTTCCTCTAACCATGCATTCCTAAACATCTTTTGCAGTGCAGCAACCCGGCAAAAAACAGCCCAGAGGTAGGGCTGTAACAGTGTGCACAATGTGGGAAGATGCGTTATGCAATTGTATCGTTTTTTTACAACTGCGGCAGAATCATGCGTCATATTCTCATATGCATATCTTTGATACGCCTTAGTAAAACGATTTATAATAAGTCGATAAAGGAAACTGGCTTGTCAGTTTACTTTGATTTTTAATAAAATTATTTGGATTTGGTTAAATGGTTACAGTAACACATTTGCTTTCAGTAACACTATTTAAAAAAACCTTTTGACTGCATTTTTATACAATATTTATACAAGAAAATAATACATTATTTTGAACTGTTACTTTTCAGGAATAAAAAAATGAGTGTTTACATTTAGTTATTCAGGATACCATAAAGCCACAATGGAACGTTTGTTTTCAGTTTTAAACCTCTGTTTCTTGTAATTACTTTTATTTGCATGAGAGATTTTTCATAAGAAATTATGAACTCTGCTTTGTAAATCATAAAAAAGCAACAGCATGAATTTAATATGGAGAATTAACTTTAATCGCAAGCAGAGCATATCGATACACCCCTATCCACTGCCTCCTCCGTTGTCTTCTATTCATAGTGCATGAAGGTAAGGTAAAGTAACTTCAGGTAAGTGAGACACATGCGCCTGATCATCCCCATGATGTAAAAGAGAACATGATTCATCAGACTAAGCCAGTCTTCCACTGCCCAGTTCTGATTCTCACATACCCATTGTTGGCAGTAGACAGGAGTCAGCATGGGCATTATAACAGGTCAATGCACAGCAAGACAATGTGTTCTAATACCTTTAAATCATAGTCAGCAATAACCTTTCCAGAAATATGTGCAACATATTATTGTGGTATCACCCCAATAGACTGTAGGATCACCCCAATAGACTGTAGGATCACCCCAATAGACTGTAGGATCACCCCATTAGACTGCTGCGTTGCCACATTAGGCCAAATTTATATAAAACAGATCTTAATCATTAACTAAGCTTATTTCATTTTAAATGAATTTTTTCTTTTGTCTCTTTCTCCTTTCAAACAAACATGATTATTAGTGTAGTAGTGTTATATAAACCTTTTGTAGCACGCAGTGTTAATACAGTGTAGGGAGCTGTTACCGTTTCATAGCAACACCTCATTTGTCATGGCCGTACATTTCGGCAGAAGGTATTGTCAGTATTAAAGCATATTCAGTATAAAATTCAGGTTTCTTTGATTTATTTGGTTTATTGATGTTATTTAAAGAAACGGTTTTAAAACTGGACGAGTGTTATCGTGAATAGCATCAAAGCTATGATTACCTATGGCACTCACGAGTCACTGCCAAATCGCACTTCCTCTCGTGTATTATTGTTAAAATAAACACTGCTCACTAAAATTGGAGGATATTTCAATAATTCTTGGTTTCACTAATCTAATTTTGTGAGCAGTGTATTTACTTGACAGGTTTCATCATAACAAAACAATCAATGTTATTAATTTTACCTGCCAATGGTTTTACTGTTAATGCTGATTGAATTATAAAAACAAACCTATGTGCTTCACCTATTTTAAAATCTACCAGCTCCCACTGGCATGAATGTGTTCTGTGAATGAATGATCAAAGAAAACCATGTGAAACTAATTACCACAGATAAAGTATAAAAAGAGGTCTAAAGTCGGTCTAAAAAGCTTACCCCCACTGACAACCATATTAACAACCTCTACCTCACGGTAGCTTCTATCCAAACAATCTCACACAGAACACAGAGCAGACTGAACAAAAATGCAGTGACCCTCATTTTACCTTGAACAACACACTGACATAAAAAAAGGAAGTGGTTCATCAAACTGGTGCCGCCTTGTTCCTTTGAAACTGAGAGTAACAACTTTGCTTTGGCACTGCATTAAAGGTGGTGGATCAAAGCAAAGGAGTCACCTAGTTATTCATGAAGGCTTTGGGAACAGGCAGTGCGTCCATTTTTATCCTGCATTACAAACAAAAGAGCAGTGGAAAAAGGGGGGTCCCAAGAGCCGAAGTAAACCTGCTGTACCTTTAATGGAAACATGCTCTTTAAAGAGGTCTCTTGGGAACACACACATCTGTGACACAAATAAGGTGCAAATGGACAACATTATCTCACCTCACTGCTTATCTGAGCCGGAACGCTGGCGAACTCTGGGTTAGAAGCAAAGGTAGCCAGATTTTCCACAGCCTGTATGAGAGGGGTCGTGGCGACTCGACACCTTTCACGGTTCTCATCTGAAAAATCTCCATCCAAGGCCTTTAAGGATCACATGCTCATATTAGTACCAATGGCACAGTCAGCAATTGTGCAACTTTTTTGTTTCACCTGTTAGCACTGAATCAAACCTCACTTTAATAGTTTTAACCAGATTAGCTGTGGTGTTGGCCACTTCCTTGGCCGACTGTACAAAATGTCTCCTGGCGACAGGGTTAGCAGTTTTGGAGGACGCTAGGCGACAGGCGTTGCAGAGAGCCGAAGTGTGTTTGGCTACAATCGTGGCTGCTGACAGCACCTATAGAAAGAAACAGGCATATACAGTACTGTACACCTTTAACTCTGATGTTTTATCAATAGTATAATAACCGTATAAAACATTGTTGATGACTGGACTTAAAAATATCAAACTGGGGTCCCCTCAGTATCATAGCCTTTCACCCTAAGGCCAGACTTTTTTCATTGCTTGTTTCGCGGATCCGCGGACGATCATATTTGAATTTTTTTTTTTTTGGTATTTCTCGGATCTGCCACAGCACCAATGGTTGAAATTTGAAAAAAAATTATGAACAGAAGAAAACCATTGGCTCTCCACCGGAGGGCGGGAAAAAAAAAGCTTTTTCCATTCTCCGGTGGAGAGCCAACGGTTTTCTTCTGTTAATTAATTTTTTCCCAGATTCACTTTAATTTAATTGTAGGTTAAATAAATTTGATTTTTAAATGAAAATGTATTTTTATTTCTTCCTCCTTCCTTGTATTGATTCTGAAAAATCAAGTGCTGAAAAATAAAGGTTTAGTTTTATTTTTTTCCTCCCTCCTCAGTAGATTCTTAAGTAGGGACATCCGAGGAACAAGCAATTAAAAAGTTCTTCCAAAATGTGACTTTCTTGGATGCTGTCCTTTTAAAAATACCAGTTCTATTCAAACTTCTTTGGACTGTAAAAGGTTCAACTTAGCAACCCAAAGAAGCTGCCAGACAATAATAATGGTCAAATTTCAATGGATGGCACAATAAATACCCACCACTATAAATCCGAAAAAAGTGCCTATAGGTTACAGTTATTTAATACAATATTAATGCATACACATTTGCCTTTGCCATTTCATGCTTGTATTCCAATTACTAGACTTGGGAATATTATATATTGGGCATTACACCATTGCTGAAAGAATGGCGCATCTAATCTAATGGTGGTCTAAGATTTTTGCACAGTAATATTTAAAAAAATACACAAATACAAAACTAGTTACTTTAACACATGGAGTAACTAACCTGTGAAGGACTACTAGCTGGGTCCACCAGGCTCTGACATGCCATCTGTATGGCCTGGTTGGCTCTGGCGAACTGGATGGGGTCCACCAATCCTTGATGACCTGACTGACTGTTAGGGTCAGACACACCCACCAGATATGATGCCTACAGATCAGGACAAAGAAAGATGGTGAAATATTTTCATTCTGGTTAAATATACACTCTTCACAAAACCTGGGGGATATTAAATTTTGAATTATACCCTATTTTTTGTGAGCAGTATATATTCTGAAATACAACATAGGGTTTTTTAACAAATGTAGGACAGCACATATGATCAAACAAAAAAATACACAAAACATGGGCTTCTCGTCTCAAGGCCATTGGGAATTAACATTTGTGAGCCAGTTTACATAATAGCTACATAACTATGATTTTTATATAGTATTCCCTAATGCCGGTGCCTGGATAAACACATCTAATCAAAAAAGGTCATACCTCACAACCTACAAGACTATGACTGGGTATCAGATACCACAAGACACCTTTAGTGTTCTTCTGGAGCCCATGCTTCGGCAGCATGAACTAAGGAACTCATATCTTCCATCTAAGGAAGTAATATTAGGCACATTTGGTTTATATTTTTGCCGATTGGGGTACAGGACTAGAGACTAAATTAATTAATTCAAAATAATTAAAAGAGTATGTAAGGGGGGATGCTTTAAAGTGGTAGAAGGGCTGTGAATGGTTTGGGCTAATAAACTAATTAACGTGCAAATCCATGAATGCCATCTGTGTTAATACAAACATATCGCCAGCAAGCTGGCACATTGGCACATCTGTATTTATTAGTTTAGATTATTTGATATTTAACTTGAACAGTTCGTCACAGGGAGGAAAAAAAGTCATGGATGCTGTCTCTTCTAGGTTAGCTACCACAGCTGATTTAAAAAGCTAAACCTAAAAACACATTCCATTCCAATATCAGTGTCCTGAGATTCCTGTCAGAAACACCTACACTCACCTGTCACCATACGTTCCCCATACCATGTAGAACCATGTAGATAAGGATTCCCACAGGGCCAGCACAAATCAGGTACTGTTTGGGTTAGGGATCATTCTCAGCACTGCAGTGACACTGATTAGGTGGTGGTGTGTTATTGCGTGTTGTGCTAGTTAGTGAATGGATCAGACACAGCAGTGCTGCTGGAGCTTTTTTTAGCAACTCCAAGAGAACATCTGTGTCTGATCCACATGATTAAATCATGAAGAACAGAGTAAAGGGCAGTAACAAAATGTATAAAGAAGCAGATGGACTACAGTCTGTTACTGTTGCACTAAGAAGTGTAGTATGGTTAGAGGAACTTATATGAGTGTAGAACAAAGGAGATATACATAATGTGATACCCAAGTGACTGGTTTGTGTATAAGCACTTTTATACATTTTATATTTCCCCTCTATTTGTTTTTGTGGTTTCATGTATAAGAATGTGTCATAAATGTGCTCGCTCTGATCTAAACTGTAAAGTTGGTGAAGACTACCTTGAAATTCTTTGGGGCCCATAGTGGGTATCATCCTTTTAAGGTATAATTAATTATACCAAATCAGAGGGCACTAGTTTGCATCCTGTAAAATCCTGTTGTGGATAAAGTACACAACCCATGTACTTAAGTAAAAGTACATGTACTCAACATAAAGAATTACTCCAGTAAAAGTCCTTCCTTTACAAATCCCTTTAAGTAAAAGTACAAAAGTATTTGGTTTCAAATGTACTTAAGTATCGAAATTGCCACAATTTTTGTAAAACGATTCTTGCGTAATCAACTAATTTTGGTGAAAAAAAAAAAAAAGTGTCACTCTTGGTACACAAATCTCTTAACAGAATGTCATTAATCGGTCCAGCAGGGATGCTATACCTTTATTGGTGTGCTTGCTACTTACTCGATTTTTTATGTTACATGTTCATGCACACGCCAGATTTTGCATAAAGTAGTGGAGTAAGAAGTAAGATGTTTGAGTTAAAATAAAAAAAACACCCAAAATGAAAGTACTTCAGGAAATATAAAACTTAAGTACAGTAATAAATTACATTTACTTTAGTGAAATCCAGGCTAAGCTCCTGAACCACCTGAAACCAATAAGTGGAGAAACATGGGGGAGAAAAGAAAAAAGAATAAACTATTTTAATACTAAGCTTATATGATTAAAATCCATCCAAATTTTTTAACCGGTCATTAATAATACCAGCCAAAAACAACAAAGAAAAATTCATACGCTCACCTGACCGGCAGCTTCAGTCAGCCCACAAAGTGCTTTAGATGCCACACCCACGCTCTCCCCGAAAGCTGGCACATCTCCAGTCTTACAGTGTTGTGAGATGCCTGCCATGGCCTCTCCCAGCACCTGATACACACACAACAAAGGATATTCTGGAACGATTCTTAAATAACAATAACAAACTTGTTTAGTGTGAGATCATCATGTATTAAGAGGTATTTACCTTGGAGTTCTCCATTACACTCTCAATGCAGTCAAAATATGAGAGATCACTGACTGGTTCATTTGGATTGTCTAGCATTCCTCTGACCGCCTAGAGAAAGAGTGTGTATGAGAGTGACTACCACTGATTTACTCTAAGATTCACATTTTAGTCCACAAATGAGTAAAGGTCGGGATTGTTTATTTAAAAAAAAAAAAAAATCTCACATTTACGTTGGCTTTTATTTTGTTGCAGACTCAGGTTCATGTTTTGTCATGTCAACTGTATTTGTTAACAAACCTCCATAATTGGGATGGGGCAATATAGAGCTCCAAGTTTTCACTATTTTAAGTGATTTCAAACAGGTGATGTCTACAGGTGATTGTACTCATGAGTTGGTACAAAAGCAGTATCCATAAAAGAAGATGACGACTCGGTGTCAACACTCAAAAAAATGAGAGTAAAGAGTAAGGTACTGACCTGAAATTTCATTATGAAATTGTAAATGCTATACTGTGTACTAATGCACAAATAGATGTTCATAAACAAGTCAAATTAAGTTGACCAGACACAATAAGAACCATAATCATAGAAACACTTTTTTTTACATTTTCATACAAATTAGGGGGTGTAGTAACTATAAATGGGTACATTTAAAACATCACATACATATAGCAATTTCAGCTTAATGCTCTGTGCTTTAATCAGACCAGCAGTGCTCATTACAGTGTTATGCAAACAGTGACTACAGGATAAATAGCATGTTTGCTAACCTCAAGCTCACGCAAAGCATTGTCACACTCCTTTTGGCCTGGGGCCTGCTGTGTACACAATGTGATGAGCTGGTTAATGCTCTCTGTCACTGACCTGAAAGGAGATACACAAAAACACCAAACTATTTTAAAAAAACACTAAAAAAGAATCCATCACAAAGATTTTAGTTGTTGTTATTATACACATTCTGAGAAGCACAACAACCAGGTTTGTTTGAGTATTCTGTCCTTGAAAGAATCAAGAAGGAATCAAGTACAGTACTAACACAACCAGAATAGCATCGAATTGATAACTGTTATATTAAATTTTACACAACAGTTAGTTCTGACCTTACAATCTAAATTGCTGAAGAGAGTTCTTACACAAACAGAATCACATGTTGACTTGTTGCCAAGTAGCAGTAATCTTTATGCACACAAACATATACCATATACAAACCCTGTAAAATAAGTTATATTGTTAAAGTTTAATTAATTTTTATTTTAGTTTTTTCTTACTTTTACTGTCAGTCTTTTGCACTTTGTATTTAAAACTAAGATTACCTGGTAGTTTTATATAAACCATATGCCTTTTTAAGCATACGGTGTTAGAGCAGGGTCGGAAATTGTAACTTATTTGTTGTGGACCTTTTTGTGGAAGGTATTTTATGTCAGGATTAAAGAATATTCAGTATGAAATTCAGAGTCTCTAGTAAAAACAAAAACATTTATAATTGGCACTTTTTAAATATAACACGTCCCACCAAGATTCATTTTAATCAGACCATATCTGCCATGAGAACAAATCCTTAGAGAGGACTCCAGTCTAATGGTGGACACAGATGGTACATTCTTAAAATAGCTTTATTGATGTGAGAATATTCTGCCTGTATTTAGTTCAGTATTTGAAGAGAGTGTTAATGAAATACTGTCTTCATTTAAAAAAAAGTGTGTGTAAATATGCCATTCCTCATAACTGTAATTAAGAAAGACAAATCAATCGGGCCTGAAGCCTAGCAGCACATCTGGCTCATCCACCTTTCAGCTGCAGTTTTTTTTTTCCAATGAAGCAAGCTCAGATGCCACACTTACAGCTCCAGCTACAACACTCTTGATTCCAATTTCTTAGTTTGTTCGGCAGCCTACAGCCCTGGTGTTAAATAATATCGCTTTGTGCCATGTTTTTTTTACATTTTGTCAATTTCTGCCTTCAGGCTAGGCAGCAGGCAATGACAACTCTCACTTCCTCTAAATGCAATCCACTTACCTCGCTGCAGCTGCAAGAAGGTTCTTGGCATTGGCAGCGCTGGGATCTACAGACAAGGACTTGGCTGCCAGCAGAAGCTTGCTAGAAGCCATGGAGATATTCTTCAGGTTGCCTATCACCTGTATCTGGTCATCTTTGGACTGTAAGAACAATGTATCAATGTATCCACCAACAAATAAGAAGCAGAATATCTCACTGACTTAATAAAGCAGAAAACTCTGTTTTATTCTTTTGACTCCTATTCACAGACTCACACTGGGGCAACTGCCCTAAAGTGCCTTCGGAGTGTGAAAATTAACTAAGTACCTAAACAGAAACTCTTAGACACGTGAAGACCATGCAGGCAACAGTCAAACTGGGACTTCAACAAAGTGGAGGTGGGCTCTGGAGTGGTAAGGTGAATCAAAAATCATTTCATAAAATATTCTCTGAAGCTCGTGCTCAGATATTTGTTAAGTTGTTCTTTTAGGAGTGTTAGTGTGGTAGTGTTAGTGGTAGTGTGATCGTAATTCGCAGAGGGAGGCCAAGTCAGGCAACAACGCCTAGCCGAATAAGGTCCAATTTATTACACTTTCTTTTATATTTTTATTAAAAAAAAAAAAAACACGAAACCAGGAAAATCATACACAAAATGAGTTGTTTGGACAAACAAGCAAAAAGTTAATAAATTCCCATTTGCACTATTTCAGTGCCTCCTTTGCCATCACCTCCACTGATGTTTCGAAGCTAACCCCCCCCCACACACACACACACAAAAAAAAGACGACGCGCTTTGAAAAGTGTTGTAAAATTCATTACACATCAGAGGTGTCAACACTCTCACAGACTGAGACATTGATACATATTTAACATTGCCACAAAGGGATTGCTCTCATTAATATCCTAAATTCGGCATCCACTTCTGCAACGTTCTCTATAGCCTTCCCCAATGTCAAAAAGTCTATTCCTTATTCTGAGCTGTGCATCCACCCATGGAGCGAACATCCCTAGATCAATAACCCTAGATCAGAAAAAAATGCAAGCATTTCTCCCTTATTTAAATATATAATCATTTTTGTATCCTATTAAATACATCTTGAAACCAGGGTGAAGGTTAAGAGGCCATGTATAAAGCATTTCCTAAACAACCGTTTTCTACTGTCATAAGTATGATAAAACCTATAGCGATGCTAAAGGGCATCCATGTGATGCCGACACCGTCACACAAGCCTGTCATAACAAAAGGTAGTGTATTGCTAGTTTAAAGACCTAGCATTGAATGGTAACACTTTGCTTCAGAAAATAAGCAGAGGATAAATCAGACATTAAGACAACAGTTAAGTTCACCGTTTAGTCCTGCTTAGCCCAGTCTATTATACAGACCATATTGTTTAACCAGAGTTATAAACACAAATACCATTTGAAGTAGTGCCATATGGCAGTTAATAAACAAAACGGCCTATATAATGGACTGGGCAGCAGCACAAGTTGCTTTTCATTCCTGAAACACAGGGTTTGCTGACAGTAAATGTCTTGCTCCCCATCCCTCAATTACTCTTATTAGTCATGTCATGCACCGTCACCCATGTTCCCCAACCATTCTCTCCAAATTAATGAGCAAAATAAGCAGAACGACAACATCAGTGGTTTTATTTCTTGAGCGGCTTCTCCACTCCCTTGGATATTCAAGTGCCAAAATTAATTAAAATACATTGTCCAGTTATGAAGTAAATCAATAACCTAGTCAAATTGCCCAACATAACTTTAAGCCCTGGAGAATCAGTTAATTTGAAAATGGCAGTGATGTAAATTTGGCATTCAGTAGCTGTCCTTATGGACAACAGTAGTGTTATTGCTGCAGTTGCCTGAACCTGTTCTGGTGGCAAAGTAGCAGAGAATGCAAGCATGATCAGAACTGGCATCATCAAAACATCCAAACAAGACTTGTATTTTATTCAAATACACGTTGTACAAGTTTACATATAAAGTATATTACAAATACTTGTAATGCTTTCACTTTGCTCATAGCTTCTGCAGTTTGGTTTTGTCAAATAATGGCAATCAGTGGATGAAGTAATCAATGACAAGGCTTGCTAGCTGAATTTACATTTACATCATTTAGCAGACGCCCTTATCCAGAGCGACTTACAACTTATTCAGTCTTTACAATTCAAGCAATGGTGGGTTAGGAGTCTTGCTTAAGGACCCAACTGTGACAGCTTGGCAGAGGTGGGATTTGAACGAAAGACTATCAGGTTCATTCAGGTCCAGAGCCAAGTACCTTAACCGCTAGGCTACCACAGTCCCGTGAATGTACCTCGTTCTGGAAAATTGTTTGAACCATGACGTACTAAAGTGTTTCATCATGCCACGTCAGACAAGACATCAGAAAGCCTTCTAATTCCAATATAGTACTCTGACACTTAGTAAACTTGAGCACATTTCTGAATCACCATTTGTTATAACTTGAGCTGATTTAAATCGCCAGATCAGGCACCACCGAGGCCAGTTGTTGACTGGGTGCCCCTGTGACTTTGTGGTATTCCTTTTGGTACTCCAGTTTCATCTCACATTTTAATATACATGCCTCAACTAGCATCTTCTAAGAGTCCCAAAAGTGCAGTATGAACACTTTGCATTAGCCTGGATGGCCTTCCTTTTTAGCGAATATACAGTGATGCGTAAAAAGTTGTTCAGAATTTTATAAATTAGTAACCTGTTTACTGAGGAACATGATTGAAAGTGAACTTTTGCTTTCAGTATCTTTTGTGACTTCCTTGTGCAGCAATAACTGCAACATTTCCAGTAACTGTTCATTCGTCCTGCACATCATTTTGAAAGAATTTTAGCTGATTCCTCAATACAGAATAGCTTTTACTTTTGAATGTTTTTAAAATTTTTTAACATTTTTAATTTACAGCAAAAGTCCTAGTTTGGTGTCATATGTTTGCCAACATCTTTCCAATAGATTTCTGGATTTTCCAAGTGCCACGTGATGTTCTTTCTTCTTCAATCCCAGTCATGTACAACATTGTTCTTCAGTGTACTCCTCATGGTATACATAAACATTAGAAAATGTGAGTAAAACATTTAGTTATTTAGAAGTTACTAATTGTTCATTTGTGACCTCACACACTATTATAAGCCTTCATTATTTGTTGGTCAACATAGTAACGGTCTTTTTCCTCAATTTGAACACTGTGTCTGTCTGAAGCTGTTTAGTCCAAGCTCTTTAGATATGTTTTATTTTAATATTTTCCAGCCTCACAAGCTTTCTGTGGTCGTCATAAATCTTAGTGCCATCCCACAACTCTACAAACGTGTTGTGAAGATTTTAATACATACTTGTTCTTTAAACACAACAAAGCACCCATTCACACATGCTTGTCATTTTATTGACTGACCTGCCCTGACTCAATTTTCACCTTCAAATTATCTGATAATCCTAAACGAGGATCACATACTTTTGCCACTTGCATAATGTAATATTGGATTATTTTCCTCAATCGATATATGACCAAGTACAACATTTTTGGATTAATTAAATTGATACAAAGTGCCTTTTAACTACTTGGAAAGGTACCAGATTATGTCATTGATTCCCCAATGGGACACATCGTTTTAAGTGTCAGCAGATAAGGACTTAAAACACAACTTTAAATAAATAACTTAACTGTAGCCATGGAATGTGTCTTTATATTGAAACAGTCTTCATAAAGTTATTCAACATGAAACACAGCCCTGCCTTTCTGGTTCTCAAACCCCATCCAGATAAAAAAGGATGATTAATACATCAGGAATTTTTACCTGAGTGTGTCCAGCCATCTCAATGCCAGCATCGAGGAACTCATCAAAGTCTTGGCTGAACTTGCCAGAGGCCACAGCAAGCTGACTGCTGGTGCCACGGGATGAGTGCACCACCTCTCCAGCTGAGTGGTTCAGCTCAGCAGCCGTGTGGTTCAGATCTGTCTGAGCTTCCTGGAATGACTTTGAGCATGGAGGTAACTGCAGAAAAAGATGGCAATCAACACTAGTATTGAGGTAGAGATGAGGAGCAGGAGAAAAACAGCCTGTATGCACAGTTCCACTTCTTCATGTACACTAACCTTTTATCTACAGTCATTACAATTTACAGTTATTCTATACTTGTCTACATTGAATATCTAAAAGCAACGAGCCTTTATGGTTTCCAACAACAAAAGTTTTTTTTATGCTCGTCAAACAAAGGACCAGGGAGCAAAGTGTGGTAGATTAAAAGTTAATAATAATTACAAAAACAGGAATTCTGGCTCTGATCTGATTTACTTTATTTTTTTTCTTTAAGAACCACAGTCCGATATGGTGTGCGATATGTCTTGTCTATATATACACTCAATGACAAAAAAAATAACTTACCAAGGACTTGCTGGAGTTAAATTAATATTTGTATTCATAGCACATGTACAATATTAGAATGAAATGACAAGTTTATTGGGGAAAACACTAAAGGAGACACTAGCTGCCTCTAGCCTGGTAGAGAGATGAGATATCGATGGGCATTGGAGCTAAGCCGGTTCTGTATGGTATCATGTGGTACATTTGCCCACAGATGTTACAGCTGGGCCTGACGGGCCATTCATTACACCAGCAGTTAGGGCAGTGTGTCACTCCACAACAAAGGCAGAACTGAAGTGCTCACCATGAGACCAATCAGAATCTGGATTTGTCACTATAGACAATATGGTTTCAGTCTGTAGCAGTCCAGCGTCACACCACCACAGAAGATGAATGTAATGGTGTCTGGATAACAATTAGCACCTGGAATTGGTCCTGGCAGGGGTGTGTAGTGAAGGTTTCACCTGTGTCTAAATGGTGGACAATGAAACTGTGGGAGCTGCTTGTGCTTGTTGGTGTATTAAGTGGATACACTCTACTGGTGGTCTGTCTGGATTTCAGGAGGCTGTTCACAGTGTGTGCATGCCTTCATGACACCACTGCTACTAACACCTCATAATAGCTTGGTCAGAATGGCTTAGATGGTGGCCAATTCATCAAAACTAACAACCTGTTTCCCTCAGTCCATTGATGCATCCGTTCTCAAAGTCGGTCAACTGGGCAAAATGTCCTTGCAGAGGCATGTTTAGCTGTCAACAACCCCTTTTCAAGAGAGTATACTACCCAAAAGAAGAGACTTTTGGTAGGGCAGTGACAGAGGCACTTTTATGCCCTCTTGTGGGAAGACCCAGTGTCTAATCAGATTACACCTGTAATCATTTACATAGCTCCCTGTGACAGAACTGTTTTCTGAATTAGTACCCTACAGAATTTTGTCAATGAGTATATATATGAATTTTACTTTTAATGATGTGTGACATTATTGACTATGGCACTCACGTTGCAAAGAAGTCAAAAACACACCTTAGTTAAATATGACTAAATAAACGTTGCCAGAAAACAAAATACAGACACCACCAGCCTACATGGAGGTGGTTTGGTTTTGTAAAGACAGGTGTTGCTCAAAAGATGGCAATAGGCAGATTATGACAAATTCGGGGGTCCGCGGTCCATGACAATGAAGCACAAACCAGAACAAAAATACACTCAGCAAATCAGTTGGGAAAAAAGTGCCTTACGACAAGAAAACCAAGTAATGGCAAGATATATCAAATGATGCAATCAATTACATCGCAAAAGTCACAGTGCCAATCAAGGTGGTTAAGAGAGATGAGTTTAAACAACTTTTGAAATACTTTAGACCCAAGATATACACCACCACCATATAACCTGTATTAAGTCATAGAATAAAGCTAATAAACCATCACTGACAACAAAAGAAGACTCACATTTTCCACTAGAAGTTTCTTGCTGGCTTCTCCTATGCTCCTCAGAGCCATGTCCACATCTTTCTGCCCCGGTAAACAGTTCACGCAGTTATTCAGAGAGTGCGAGACTGCCTTTGCAACCTGAAAGACAAACACACAAGAACACTTGCTTAATAATTGTTCAGTGCTTAATAAATTCAGTGTTCCGGGGTGAAGAATCTAAAATGCTAATCAGTGAAAGCAGAGCAGTACAAACAATGTTCCTCAATTTATGCCACTGTCATATACACATGCCAAGCAATATGTTTATAGCCCCAGAGGTGCTCCAACAAATCAGTTGCTTACTTCCTGCAAGCGGGCCTTCGAGAATAGAGCAGAAAATAGAAAACAATTCAGTTAATATGCATAATTGCCTTTGAACGGTGTAACACATTCTGATGCGTTCTCGGAGGTGCAAGAGTCAAGAGAAACAGGGAATGAGAGATGGGAGGTGGCGGGCCCATCAAAAAAAAAAAAAAGCAAAAGAATAATAATGAAGAAGATGAAACTTAATAGGTGACATCAGGTGTAATGTGTGTGATTAGCTATGGTCGTAAATCGAAAAAGTTTAAAGCCACATTAAGCACACTACGTGGTGCCCCTTTTCATGTAGTGAGTCTACACCTCAGAACTTACCTGTGCTAGCCGCTGCTGGCTCTCAGCATCTCCAGTGCACACCAGGGCTTGCTGGGCCTCATGGATCAGAATGGTCGAGCCCTCCATCACATGGCTTGCTGAGTCCAACATGGCTGCTGCAGACTGTCTTTCCGCTGTGCAGGCAGCTACGCCGCGGGCAGCCTGAGCCAGGGTACGCAACGCTTGTGAGGTCTCCCTCGCAGCTACACCTGAACAAAGGCAAATTCAAGCATTACCTTTTGCAAATGCTCCCCAATGTCTTTACACTCTGATGAGCAAATAAGATACACCGTTCCCTGTAAGTTCCACATGTCATCACCTCAATCCCTATTAACAACGTCCACTAAGTAGACCAAATGATCCACTCAAATACATCTTTAATACCCTTCAATGACTCAATTTCCTAATCGGTCTCCTATCGAAAGCCTCCTTTAGCACCTACAACCAGGGACTGGTTAAAATGAAGCCTTCTTCCTCCCACAGGAGAGAAAAAGGTTCAAAGTGAGTACTGGTAAATTACATGAACTTGTGTTATTCAATCAAGCAATGCCATATTGCTGATGCGATGTTACAAGTAGGGGAAATGCAATTATTAGGAGGGAAAGTTCACCCATGGATAACAGAGGCTGTACAAACAAGGGAGACAGAGACACAGGACAAAGAATTGTTCTGATCGTTTCTTCATAATCTTCTCTGAGGCAAACCACAAATACATTTGGTAGTGTAAAAGACGGGGTTCATGTCCAGTGTTATCTGATGAAATTGTACTTCAACATTAAAATCTGTAAAAAGGCTTGCACTACAACACAGCATCTTCAGCTCTGTCATCTTAATTGGAATATCACTTTGCAGGCGAGCAGTTGTACTACCTACATCATAATTAACAGGACTTAACTAGGCAGATAGCACGACAGAAACTTGACTGACCGGCACCATATATGCCACAGTGAAACTTGCTGAGCTCTATAAACAACATTAAACATTCTGTAACAGAACAGGGACACCTCTCTTGGTCATGCAATTATCTAATCGGTCAATCAAAGCAGTACATAAAATTAGGCACATCAGCCATCAAAATGGGTAAGAAATGTAATCTCATAAAGCTTAAACAGCAAATCCTTGTTGATGAGATAGGTTAAAGGAAAATGTCCAAACTGGTTTGAGCTGACAGAAAGGCTATGGTAACACACAACTAATCTGAGCATTTGTGGTGAGTGAAATGCACAACATCAAAGAATGGACAATTGAAGACTTAAAAACATAGCCTGATCTGACGAATTGCAATATCTTTCAAGAAACACATATGAAGGATCAGAAACTGGCATCAGCATCATGAACCCATGGAGCCAAACTGGCATGTGTTACCAGACCAGGCTGGAGGTTTCTTTTAGTTTAATTGTTTATTCAGTTTCACATCAATGGCTATTCACAACAGGGCAAAAGACATGATGACCAGTTCAGTCATCTAATCGTGGACCTTTGGGATTTGGTAGAACAGTAGATTCACAGCATCAAAGTTCACCTGCAAAACCTACAGGAACTGCATGAGGCAATCATATCACCATGGAGCAGAATTTGAAAGGAATATTTTCAAGATCTTGTGGAATCCATGCCACAAAGAACTGTGGTTGTTTTTTGACAGTGGAGGCCCAAACCAGTATAAGTACTGTGTTAATAATAAAATGCTTGGTAAGTACATACAATCCCACATCTAACGGTTCAATGACTAGCTTGTCGTACCTGTGTAGTGCTGATTACCCTGGGCAGCACAGGTGAGCAGCTGAGCCATTGATGAGCCCACAGCCTTCGAGGTGCTCCCCAGATCCTGAGCACACTTCTCCAGCTACAGTGCAGGAGACACAGCAGTCACATGTAGTCATCATAAAAGCATCCTGCAGAGCTGCAGGCTATAATCAAAGGTCATTCTATAGTCTGTCTTTGTTTCATTTCGCACGCACACTGACCGAGTCTCCGGGTAGTGGTTTGAGTTGCCCATCAAGCGCAGCCACCTTGGCATCCTGGAGTTCATTCTTTAGGGTTTGGACTGTGTTGAGAGCTGAATCAATCTCCAGAGGCCCACAAGCTTCATGAGCCTGAAACAGTACGAACAGCTACTAAGTAGCTCCCATGTTACATTTTCATATAGTCAAAGTCAAATTTATTTATATAACGCGTTTTTTGCAATGGAGCATTGTCTCAAAGCAGCTTTACAATACTATATTGCCTTAATAGGATAATCCCAAATTGAGCAAGAAAAATATTCCCTGAATATAAAAGAAAGAAACCTTGGGAGGACCAAGACTCAAAAAGGGAACCATCCTCCTTGGGTGGCCTAGATGGTTATTAAAATAATTAAGTTGTAGGAACAGTAAAATTAAGTAAATAATACAATTTAAATCAATAATAAAATTTAAATATGATGGATGTTGGTGTGATGCGAGAGCACAGGATGGTTTTTAGTAAAAGGAGATGCAGCAGATTCCCCCTTGTCAAAAAGTGATTGGGGTATTATAAACAAATTAACCACAGGTTTATTTCAAATCTATCAACCCCTGATAAATAGGAAAGGTGTAAAATGTTATCTTTATTTTAAATCAGCAACATGCATTAAATAATGCTAATGATATAATATAATTAATGATAAATCATATAACACACACACGGATTAAAAGGTAGGGAGTATCAGGCACCTGTGCAAAAGAATGCTCCTGTTCTTAAACAAAGCTAAAATTTCACTTTCAGTAAGCTGAAATGGGTGTTTAGTTTGCACTTTGGGTTGGGCTACACACAAAGTGGTCAAACAGAATATGACAATACATTTTAATTAAATCAAGCCAGTACTAATGCTTTCAATAAAGAGCAGAACATCAAAACATCAGTGCTCATACTGACCTAGACTACGTGGCTGTGAATATTGAGACATCATACCTACCTTCTGTGCAGCTGTCCGGAGCTCTGCCAGGCAGGTGGCCAGGTTCTTGGAACACTGCCCCAGTTGCATAGCTGCTGCCTGGTCAGTTACTGTAGGAACAGCCGATTTTGCTGAAGACACCATTTTACCACCAGGCTTTGTGAGGAAACAAGCCAAAACAAAACCTCTGTCACTTAATCCTTCAGGCATTTCCAAGCTTATCTTCTAAACTGCGATGGTTTGTCATTGAACTTGATAACAATACACCTGATAAGTGTTTTACACAGAATTAAATACAGTAGTTGTGAGCTACACCTGTAGAAAGCTCTGACTGGCGATGATAAGGGCCAGTTGAGCACTCAGATCCTCTGGTTGGGCCTGGCTACATCTCATTCCCTGCACAAGCTGAGGAATGTGGTCGGCTACAGCCTACAGAGAAAACACGCACACAAACACCTTTGATAAAAACACACATTTCTGTTCAATGCAATGCCTAACAAATCTACTCAAAATGCATAGTAATTAACACACTAAGTGTAATGGGTTGAGTGAAACACGAAGTACCTTGCAGCTGTGGACTAACTGCTGTTGGGAGGCCGTGTTTTTGTTAGATGCGGCTGCATTCTGAGCGGCTGCGATGGTCTGGGTAGCTGCTGCAGCAGCCTGTTTGGCAGCAATCTGGCTCAAATACATAGAACATTCTTCATAAAAACTACAAGTCAACAGAATCAAAGTATATGCACACAAATCTTCACTCATGTTATTTATAAAAGGTGCCACCTGACAAAATTCCAGCTCCACCTTACATGTCACTCTAAAGGTACCACTGTAGGATCACCAGTAAGCAACAGCCAATACAGTGCTACTGCTGCATTCCCAGTAGAGATATGGTAGCATTTGAGGCACCAGAACAAAATGCCTTAGGCTCTATTGCATTTACTGAGATTCAGCCAGCAAACACACTTATCAAATGCTCCTCCACTGTAGTTTAATACAATTTAATAAAAATGAACAGTGAGTGTAAACAGGGAATTGGAAGTAACATTGTGCAATTATGTCACATGCTTTGAGTACATGCTTGCCAATTCATTTTTATTCTTGCAGCACACAGTAACCAGTGTTTGACTTTTCTCCTTTTGTAAACACGTTTTGAAATTATTACAATATTTCAAATCCCACAAACTGTTCTTAGCACAATAAACTTTACCTAACAGTATAAAGAGCATTACTTTGTGACAATTGCTGCACTGAGTTGCTTTCCCTTAATATGCAGACTGCTCCTTCAAAAGCATAAAACCTGCAGCCTGTATTTGAAAATGACCACTGAGCTTCAGGAGGAGCTTTCAAAGCATCAGCCAAATTGAAGAAAGTGACATAAAGCAGTCACATTCCACATTCAGGAGGAGGAAGGCTGGAGGGTGAATAAAGCCCATCAGAACAATGCCATCTTTGTTGGCAGATCACTGTGGAGGAGAAGCATCCCAGTACGGACACAACAAGCACTTTATGAAAACTATGCTTCTAAATAACACGCTCTTGGCAACACTCTTGGCATAAGAGAGGTAGTGATGAGAGGAAATATTGAGTAAATCAGTACAGCACAAAGCCTTTTAAAAGGAGTGTCTTCCAGCACATACAACATATTGTTGATGATTGGACTCAAAGCTTTTCAAGCATTTCAAGCTAGGATGTGACTCCTAATGCTCTTTCCCACTGATCGTAATGTCAGTAGTGTAAGCTTTAGCACATCTTAGCCTTTTCACCCTCTTCCTCTACAAAATGACCATTCCTGATCAAGCTTATTTGAGAGGGTTAATTTGGCATCCAACTTGGATGAAGCTGTAGATGCTGCTGTCTACAAAGAGGTCACACTAAATACCTGCTACTGTAGCCTACAGAAGTGGTTTTTCAGTTTTTTTAAGTTCCTGGTTGTATTTCAATAAAGACACTGAAAACGAATTCTATTTGGTCAATAAACCATTGTTAAAACAATGTTTTATCAAATTTAATGGTTGCTTTATACTTTTGCACAGTACTATTTTTTTGCAGATTTTAGTTTATTGCTCTGTAAATTACAGAGCACCATTTGATATTTCAACAAGGCATAAGGTGTTGTGCCATAAATGAACAAAGGGTTATGACATTATTTCAGTCCTTTGGATTATACATACAGTGGAATCTTAAAATAACTGATCAGCTTCACTTTTGCACATTTTCTCTTGCTGTAGATTTAATTTAAATTTGCATGTCAGGACAAAAAAAGTAACATTAAGGCTATGGGAGTGTCTGTGGGAAAACTGATCAAGTATTGATCTGAGCAAGGTTATAAAGCCACTTATAAAGATTTAATTTGAAAGGTGTCAGGAGCACAATAGTCTTGCAAATTGTGAAATGGAAAAGACTGTAACCACCAGGAATCTTCCTAGGGCCTAGAAAAAGAAAGAAAAACAAGAATCCAACAGTCACTCCTATACAGCTTCATCAGACCTTTATCATAATGACGCTAGATGAAATCCACTCCGGAGATAAAAAGCATACGACAACATGCTTGGAGTTTGACAAATTACATTTATAAGAATAAGCATGTGGAAAAATATTCTCTGGTCCGATTAGACAAAACTCTTGAAGAACACCAGACATTGCTTATCACCTGGGTAATACAATCCCTGCGGCGAAGCATGGCGAAGTGTATTGGCGTTGTCATGTTCTAGGGTGTTTTTCGATGGCTGGCATAAGAACTGAGGTTAAGGTGAATGCAGCCAAATACAAAAGAAGTTCTTGAAAGAGGGTGACATTTGAGCACAACAGCAGCCCAAAGCACACAGTCAAGACACGGCTGGAGTGGCTTTGTGACAGGCTTTGTGACAATATCACAGCTTGAGAGGATCTTCAAGGAAGAATTAGATAAATTAAGGTTTTGAACAAGCTTTAAAGCTTTTTAAAGCACTCATATACAATTCATGTGATTATTTATGTAAATGAGAGATCTTTTTTTAGATCATCAATAAATCTGAACAGATACAGTGCCTTGCGAAAGTATTCGCACCCCCCACCTTGAACTTTTCAACCTTTGGCCACATTTCAGGCTTCAAAGAAAGATATTAAATTGTAATTTTTTTTGTTAAAAATTAACAAGTGGGACATATCGTGAAGTGGAACGAAATGTATTGGATATTTTAAACTTTTTTTAACAAATAAAAAACTGAAAAATTGGGCGTGCAAAATTTTGGCCCCCTTGCATTAATACTTTGTAGCACCACATTTTGCTGAGATTACAGCTGCAAGTCGCTTGGGTATGTCTCTATCAGTTTTGCACATCAAGAAACTGAAATTTTTGCCCATTCTTCCTTGAAAAACAGCTCGAGCTCCGTGAGGTTGGATGGAGAGCGTTTGTGAAGAGCAGTTTTCAGCTCTTTCCACAGATTCTCGATAGGATTCAGGTCTGGACTTTGACTTGGCCATTCTAACACCTGGATACGTTTATTTGTGAACCATTCCATTGTAGATTTTGCTTTATGTTTTGAATCATTGTCTTGTTGGAAGATAA
>JAUZSU010014038.1:0-11019 GCA_034780255.1 Parotocinclus maculicauda
GCTGTTTGTGAAAGTTTCATTATAGACTGAATTCATTCAAGCCCTACGATGAAACCCAAACGTTCTGCAAGTTCTACAGCTAAAATAGTGTAGAAATACTTCAATAAATATAGCGTCACTACTTCATGAATTTTCGTTTATCGGAGGTGGTCCTGGAACGTAACCCCCGCCATAAACGAGGGAACACTGTATGAGCATGAGTGTATGTGGTACGTAGGTATATCAAATAAATCGTGGAACAGTAAACATACTTATTCATTTTAAACTTTAGGACAAAATGTTTGCTGCAGAAATTCGTCTTCGTGACAATTTTAACGCTGCGCACTGATTTACAAGGTTCAGAAAACTTTTGATTCAAAACAATAGGACGATCTTCACACCAGGAAAGGGAAAGTGTACAGCCTTACTTTGTGGACTAAAAACCTAGGGTGTGGCTAACAAGACTCTGGAGGACTAAGAGGACAAAAACTGTTTAGGTAGTGATATGAAAATTATGTGCTTTTTGTTTTGTTGATTTTCACATCCCTTAAAAATATGAAGTATTTATGGTTAGGGTTTGTGCCACTTTGGTCACTTCCCCAGTAAACTATGGGTTTATATATAATGAGTTCATTACCATTTTAATTCATGTTTATTAAACAGACCAGAACATAATAATAATAATAGGGTGTGAATATTTAAGAGGTTATTAAGAGGACAGTGTAATGCTACACACCTCAGACAAAAACTGCAAAAATGGCCAAACTATACATCCTAGGTTATCCTAGTCTGTTATTATGTATGATAACCTGTATTTGGTGCTTGTTTTGGGCATTGTACAAAGTTAATAACAAATATGCATCACAAAAAAAAAAAAAAAGAAAATAGAAAAATGGCCAAACTAGCCCCAGACCTTTCCCAGTTAAGGGTTAATGTCCAAGGAATTTGGATTAAACAAACATTTAGTGATGGAAATGTTGAGTAACAATTCTGTGTAACACCCATCATCGCTATTACAAACATCCCTATCATCAGACTCTATAGCTCTGTGGAAATCCTACGTCCTCAGCAAAACATTTCAACCTTTTCAATGCACAAGCATTCAGGAATGATTCAGATAGGAAACGATCATCGAATCGCAACGCAACCCTGAGACGAAGAACCTGCGTTATTAAGAAAGACTTAACTTACGGGCATGAGAGCAAATTCGATAACTGAGAAATTCCAAAGGAGGCTAACAAAAGCTGATATGTTACCTAGAAAGATGCTCTGATCTTTTTGCTTTTGGGCGAAACAGCCAGAGAATTTCACAGCAACACAACTCTCATTCAACGGCTCCCGCTGACCCATTCAAAACGCGGCCCAAACGCGTTGGGTAATGGACAGGGCGGCGCTCGTTTATTATATTTACCACAAATCCCAAAAACAAATACCTGGGTGTGTCCGGGTAAATCCAAAGCACCTGTGAATGATGCAGAGCAATTCTGGTCCTGGATTTCTCGTTTCACGGGGGCTTAACCGGAGACGTATACAGGTGCACAAATTTATGCGCTTACCTGAGACTATCAGCAGGACAAAGGTGTGGTTTTTGGTTGCTTAAGGTGACCAGACAAAACAAAACATTGTACGACGGTACAAAATGTTATCGTGTTTGTTCAGTCACCATGTGGGTGTAAGTTGTTTGCTACAGAAGGTGACAATTAATTAAACCTCGGGCGTTTTGAATTTGGAAACGGTTGTAAGAAAACACGTTAAGGAAAAGAGGGGGGGGATTTAAACCCCATTTAATAATCGGATAACCACTGATATAACGAGTCACATAACCGGTTCTATCACCTCACACATGCCGTAACACGTCACAGAACACCATTTTACAATATAACCATAACTTTGAATGGAATTTCTGATATTTGTTCCCGCGACACGCCTTCGTATGGACCAGAGGTGGTCCTTGAACCGGGACGCGGCTATTGTGGTGCTTGGCTAGCGTGTTAGATCGCCGCATCAACCTAGCACAGGGTTCAAACTGATCAAAGTTTATATTTTTGGATAATCAGATAACCCAGCAAGCCAGCAATAAAAATAAGTCTCTTGCTTTTGACCAGGGTTGCCTGATAATCATGGAATCCTTCAACATTTAGGCATGGTTTAAAGACTGCAAATACATTCAGATAAATCTACACAGGCGTTATAAAAAGCATTTAATAAAAAAAATTTAAAAACTACAGAAGGGACGGTCAGTTGGGACGGAAAACAGATTGCAAGCTAAGTGGCTTCCTCCGTGTGGATTTATTCTTGTCCGACAAGTCTGCAGTGAAAAGGAGTCACAGAGGAACAGACAGCAAAACGATGAAGAAAATCATTTCTCTATTACGAAAACACACCTGTTTATGCCCAAAGCCCTAAAAGACACTGAGCTGAAATGTAAAGGATTTTTTCCAATAAACTCCATCCTGAAATTCCAGGGCACAGGTGAACATGTTTACTAAATGTAAATTACTGGAATTTACACATGGGTCATCACCGGAGCATTTCCTGTGTCTGAGTCACATCCAGTCATGTGTCTGTACAACACTGGACCTGCCATAAGGCACAACCGACTGAAACTGAAGAAGCAGGAAAACAAAGTGCAACCCAGGAGTCCACAGCATAAAAAATAAAGAAATAAATCAAATCAAACCGTGTGCTGACAAACCCGTCACATGTACACCAAACCAGTTTGGGAAACGCCCCAGAGAGGGACGGTCTTCAACAGAAATGCATCTTTACAGGAAAAGAACCTGACTGTCCAAATTCAGAAAGGCCAAAAGTTTGTGGACACCCAAACATTACTTCTAAACCTTGGTTAACAATATGAGAGAATGTCCCGAACCATTAGTACAACTGCCAATGTAATATCTGCTTTATATTACTAAATGGGCAGCACGATGGTTCGGTGGGTAGCACCGCCACCTCACAGTAAGAAGGTCCCGGGTTCAATTCCATGGTGGAGTGGTCTGATTATTGCCCAAAAGAGGATGGGTTTCCCTTCTGAGATGGGTTCCTCTCAAGGTTTCTTCCTTAATCTCAGGGAGTTTCTCCTTTCCACTGTCGCCATTGGCTTGCTCATTAGGGACAAATGGGGACAAATATAATTCAATTGTTACATTTATTTATATATCAATGTAAAGCTGCTTTGTGACAATGTCTATTGTAAAAAGCACTATACTAATTAAATTGAATTGAATTGAATTGAATTGGAGCGGTCTGGGTCCTTTCTGTGTGGAGTCTGCATGTCCTCCCCATGTCTGTGTGGGTTTACTCCGGGTACTCCCGTTTCCTTCCACAGTCCAAAGACATGCGTGTTAGGTTAATTGGCACCTCTAAAAACACCAACACCACTGCACTCAGACACTTTATTATTATTAACACATATATAACACTGCTATGGACAACAGCACTAAGCCACCTTAGACAACAAGAATAGACACAAACAAAACATATTTATATTTAGCTCCACTCTCTCTCTGTCAGACAATTCCTACAGATTCCCCCAGAATTCCTGCAGATCCCTACGGTCTCTGTATATCCTGTATATTCTGTATTTTGTGTATATTTTGTGTATTTTTTGTATTTATTGAGTATGGGTCTAGTATGTATATAGTGTTGTCCTGCTGTAGGGTATCATCATGAGCCTCACCATAAGCATTTCAATGCATAAATGTCCTGACATGCTGTGCACATGACAAATAAAACTTGAACTTGAACTTGAAATCCTGAGATTTTCCTAAGGAAAAAAGCTGTTTGTCCAGTAAGCGTTAGTCTCTTTAACACATGCACGTTTGTAAGCCTCAGTGAGCGTCTATTAGGTCTGCGCTTGGGCTTTCAAAGCAGATTTTGCATGCTGCACTGCACTGTTCACCCAGGAGGAACCAGACCCAGGAGTTTAAGTTATGAATTGCGTGATACAGTGGTCATATGACCATTTTATTCGCTAAAATGCTGACCTCCACCAAGATTAATTAATAGTACACATCCTTTGGTAAACATGTCATGCCTGCATTTGATTACATTCTCATGTAGTTTTAATGGAATCCCCTGTATTCTATTTTTCCACAGTCCGAATACGACTGAGTACCTTTGGGATGAGCAGCCCAAAAAAAAATGCTAAACTGCTATATTTTGTAAATATCCAGGGTTTTTTGTCCTCTGCCAATTAAGGTTTATTACAGATCTGGCTGCTTAAATTTTTTCATGAACCCGATAACTGTATATACGGGTAGTTGTAGATGCGCAGCCTTTTTACAACTATTTCCTGATTTAGAAATAGCAACACGTTTGCTTCACTAGATTTGTGCATCTTTAGCATGTTGATGATTGACTATGGGACTATACGTCACCTCAGATTTATATCCCAGTGAACAGGAAGTAATGGGTGTCGGCTTAAGAGTTTCTAAACACTCAAGTGAATAGGTGTCTTAAGATAGAAGGATTATTCTTTTTAATGCAATAATCTTTAATCGTAATCTTTATTTTAAAATCATTTTAATAGTTTCAATAGAAATATACATTTTCAAATCAAATTAAGTAAATTAATGTAAACGTAAGTTTTCATGGCGAAGTACTTTCCACAAAAGCAATTAGAGAATTTCTCTTTAACATTGCATTCTCTGAATTTTATTTACATTTTAACCCTGCTTATCCTGGTCCGGATCTGCCAGGGTCAGGCACCTGTACCCACAGGACACAGGGTGCAGGCTTAAGAATTAACTGAATGTAGCCGCTGCTACGCCTGGGGTGTGTGTTGTTGGCCCTCCGACTGACTTCCTCTCCCTTAGACAGAGTAAGTTGTATTTGCATTACGTCTTACCCAGGTGGAATGAATCACCAGGACTTTAACCCCCAGGCCCTGCCCTGGTGAGCCAGGAAGTTGGACAGCTGAGTCAAAAGAGCATCCATATTTTATTTTTTATTTAATTTCCATTTTAAAGTCAAGGGGCTGGAGGCTGTCCTAGTACCCATTGGGGGCAGGTAGAACTATGTAAATATTTATTCATTTATAGAACCACTAAATAACTGTAGTTTTTACTTAGGCTAGAGGAGACACAGTGTGATTTTGAGTCATCAAAGTGAAATTAGTGCAGCTTACGTCAGTTTATCATGACATAGCGCCCCCACTGGCAGTGGTAATACAAACCAAAAGGTCCTGGAACGAAATACGTTCTTGAGGGACGCTCCGTGCGGGATAGTTCCCCCCACATGATCGTTTATTGCAAAAGCAGCTCTTATAATTCATGGTTTAGGACCTTTGCTCAAGCGCCCAACAATGGCAGTTCGGCAGTGCTGAGTCTTGAACCCTGGACCTTCTTTTCCATAGTCAAGAACCTTAACCACTAAGCAATCACAGTTAACAGTAAGTGATTATTATTATTTACATTTAAGGCATTTAGCAGTAGATGGCGCTATCTGAAATAACTGACAGATAACTGACACAGTCTTACGAAGCACAATCGACACAGGGCTTGGCTCAAGTGTTCATAATTTTCGAGCTTGACAGTGCTGATACTTGAACTCTGGACCTTCTGGTCAATAATCCAGTACAATAACAATCAGACCCCTCCACTCCTGGATGGGGTGTCAGTCCATTACAAGGCAAAGCAGTCGTTGCTGTTGCACTGCTATGGGATGACCCCCCATCTGTCCTCAGACATGGCCAATCATGTGCCTGTGTGACTTCTGAGCCCCTTGGAACCAGAATCGTTGAAGTGGTGGGCCAGTGAAATGCTGCTGTACAACCCAAGCACCACCACTCCATCTATTATTTCCTGTCTAATTCAAAAGCTTCCAAATGTACTTCTGTCATTTGGCTGTAATGGGTTACAACCACAAATCATTATTAACCCACAGCCTGTCACCACAAATCCTGTATGACCCATTTAAATGCTATTTAAAAACCTTCAAATGAGTCTAAGATGAGTTACAGGTCACCTCTAATATTAACCTTTTGGAAAACCCTACAACCCTGTCTAAAACCAATGTGGTGGTAAAGAGATGAGGTGGAAATGATTCCAAGGGAGTTTTCCATAAAAGAAAACTAGTTAACGAATCCTGAAAGGGGGTCCAAAATTTATGCTGCTGGTTATCATGTTATTCAGCACAGAGCCAGCCCAGATCTAAACTAAGCAGCTGTACACCAGGAGCTGTTTATTAACCTAAAATGTAGTATTGCCAAAAGCAGGAAACAGTTTAGCACTTAAGGAAGCTTATGACATGGGACGATCAGCTGGTGGGTTGTGTCCTATTGTTAGATGTTACAAGGAACTAAGACTGAGCTTTGTCCTTTCCTTGATTTCTGACAAAAATCACAGATTGATCCTAATTTCCTAGGTTTTACCTAACTTACATGTTTTTTTTTCAGAAGGCAAACCAAAAGCATGATTGGCTGCTCAATATAAAGGCCCAATTGTTCTAAAGCCAAGACGGTTTATATCGAATGATAATGTGTGCTTTATCGAACATAATCAATTAGTCAAACTTTAGAAATAGTGTATAATAAAAAATACATTTTAGCATTGTTTCACAGGCCCAACACACCAAGAGTGATACAGTAATACAGTTCCATGTTCGTGGGTCATTTCAGCTGTAGGATCATCCCTGTTATCAGCTTTGTGAGATCCAGTGCACACACCCCGTGTGAAAACATCCAGCCAAGTAAAGCCAGATGTTTTTGCACATCGATCTAAGCCTATCAAAACCGCTGCGGCGTCGCAACGTCAATGACAGTCTCGATTGTGGTTCAAATAACCGCAAATAAGACATCGAGTAAAATCTGAAGGACATTCAAGATGTTGTTCTCTCCAGGACATACATAGTTATGACTAACAGTATGATATCCGAGTGAAGAGGAAACAATAGACTGGTTATTAAGCTCGAACCCCCTCCCAGTGCAGGACAATGCGGCTCCCCTCAATTTACCTTTGAACAAGAAATCGTATTCATCGTCCCTGTTGCCCATGTTAAAGACGAAAGCGAGCAATCCTTAAGTCCCAGAAGAAAGAGGCAGAGCGACAGGCGTCGTGCAGACAATGCGCAGTGCTGCTGCCTGTCACATAGAGCTGACCGCAGGAACAGGGATCTAGCGACTCTGCAGAAGGGGAGGAGTCCGGGGGCTTGCCAATACCAACCGCACGGGGGCGCTACAGTCTGACTATATACAGTAGATTACATGCAAGTTCCCCATAAGAAAAAAAGCTATGAGGAAATGACTTGTCCCGGAAAAGTAAAACAATAATCCAAATAAATTAAATAAAATTAATTAATGTGTGTCCAAAGTGATCATCTTAATTTGATAAAATGCAGATGAAGTAAAAAAAATCCAGTCCATTAAAATGTGATTTTTTTAAAGGATGAGTTCAAAATAAACGAGAAATTGGAACTGATTAAAATACAGGTGGAATAAAATAACTATTTTAAAATCAAGTATTGCGTTATTTAAAAAACGGATTCAGAAATAATGAAGAATAATTTTGTTGATAAAGCAGGCCGTGATTTATAATAATCTAAAATCGAATTATATTAATTATATGACACATGAGTGTGGTACAAAAATGAACATGAAGTATTATAAAAATGAAAATCATTTGAAATACACATGGAATAGAATGATGTAAAATAATTTTGGGATTAAAAATGTATGTGCCTTAAAAATGTATTTTTAAAATGTTTTGTCTAAAACAATTGTGTGTAGAAGAATTGTGTCAATCTAAATATGAGCTAAGAATCCTAGAGATAAATATTAAACAGCTTGTAGCCTCTGAGAAACTGGCATCTTATATGGGAGAGAGTTCATTATTTATGTTATTGTTTGTACATTATTATTTTTTATGTCAAGCCCACTTTTGGTACAGTTTTTAAGAAATTAAGTTAGTTTAGATTAAATTCCACCTTTTAATGACTGGTAATGACAGAGTTTATCATGAATTCATCTAATCCTGTGTAGCTTCTAGAAAGCCCAAAGAAGTGAGACTGTGTGAGTTTGTGGACCGAGGAGATTAAGGAGAATGTTTCTAAGTTCAGAGAGGAAACCTGGAGGATAGAGGAGTCAAAGGCGCTGCCGCCAGGCCAAGAGGAAATGTGTGAGTCAACATCACTGCTTCCTGCTTCCTTGTAACCAGTAGGAACTGGAGCTCAATTGCTGAGCAAGCCTCTCCAGTTCTGTGCGAAAAACAGGCTTTATGTAAATCAGACAGAAAGTCCAGAGTGCCTAAGAAACACGTCAGGTAATGGAGACATTTAGACCAATAAAGAGCATCTTAGCTCAGTACCAGGGTCAAATTAGGACAACATTACACTATTTGTTTTTCATTTAAAAGAAGAATTCAAGCTGAACTCAGTGCTACACAGTTTCCTACTCATACGACATGTAGTCTTTTAAAACATTGCTTTTGTTGCTTCTTTGCAAAAGTTTGGCCACTCCTAGTCGATTTACCTATTTTTACACACTTTGTTTTTACATATTCTACCAGTCTGTTGTCTTTGTCATTCTTGTTCATGTTTTAACCCCACCTTTCCTGGTCAGAATCTCAATGGCCCTAATACCAATCATCAAAGAGGTACGGAGGTACATTCATATTCATATAGTATATATATTCGTTTATATATTTAGGATTTGCTGTACCTGTGACCGATATGTTTCAAAATACATATCCTTATGGACAGTGCTTTAGGGCCAAATCTGGCCTGCACACAGATTTCTACTCTTAAGATCACATTATTAGGGGTCTGCCAGCACATTGTACTTTTTCCTTTCACCTGATGGTAGCAGCACTGTGCCTAAATCCATTCTTGTAATATCTGATTTGAAGTTTAACAATAAATTCGGTTTGTAAGTTTTTTTTCTATATTAAGTTATGTGACTTAAAAATATAGGACTTTCTTTGGTATTGATTTCCATAGTTATGATAATGCATAGGAAATAATAGCACGTAATTAAATACAATCTATATGATATGTGCAGCCTACAGTATTTTGATATTCTGCTGCAGTTGTTGCACTAAAATGATCTATTAACTGTTCTGTAGGTTTGTGTTTTCATATTTTCAACACAGTGTTTTGAACAATTCATTATTCATATTTTTAGAAAGAAAAGTAGGTATTTTTTATGTAATCCAATCCAAGCTCCTTTGAAAAATGTTTTTACACTCCTGATTTTGGAGATTTCCGTGTCTGAATCCTGCACCTAACTCAAGACTGGGTTGTTACACTAGTCATGTCTACACAACTACCAGTTGACCTTAAGAGACATTGGCTTAATATACCATTTAAATGTAAACAATTCTATACAAGCTTAGTTCATAAACAAGTATTGTTAATAAGTATAAAACAAATTTTATTTGATACACATATAATATTTTTTAATTATGCTCTAAAGCAGAAAGTGAATCTTGGGTAAATGGTAGCTATGAGCTTATTTAATGCCTTACAGCTACAGTGCAAGTAAACTTTAGAACTTCTCCTTTATTGTGATGATGTGTTTTGATTACTTTTTGTTTTACAGCTAAAGAAGTGCGTGCAGTGGGCATGCAAATGTGATATTTATATGTGCTATCTTATAACCGCATGCAAAACAGGTTAGTATATTTCTTGTTTGTATCCACACGTCTTAATTTAATCATTTTTCTGTATTTACCTGTATTATAACCTCACCTTCTTGATTTTTTTACCAGTAGCTGGTGAATAGCTATTTTGCTAATTTAAATGTAAATACAGTATGAAAATTGTGAATTAGAAGACAAACAAACAAATGCAGTGTCTTACTTTTTAACTTTTATATCATTGCAGACAGTGATATATATATATATATATATATATATATATTTCATGATATTCTGGTTAACTTCAAACTATGCATCGAGTTTGTTTGTTTATTTGGATTCTTTATCATTGCTATCAGCATCAGTGGCCATCTCAGTGACACAAACAAGGTTCTATTTATATCCACACACAATATTGGTCATAATCAATTATAGTAATCAATTATCCTAACATGCATGTCATTGGACTGTGGGAGGAAACCCTCATTGGACTGTCGGAGTACCCAGAGTAAACCCACGCAGACACAGAGGACATGCATACTCTATACAGAAAGGACCCAAGCCACTCCACCTTGGGATTTAACCCAGGACCTTCTTGTGCATTGAGTTATAATAAATACAGTTTCTAAGAAAACAAATACAAGCTGAACCACCATGTCAGAGGTCTAATAACGTTACCAACATATGTACACATTGTTTCAAAATGCAGTCTGCATGTGAAACCAATGCAGTCACCAATGCAGTGTACCACTAAACAATCAAGAAATGAACAAATAACACCTGCAGCGCTCATTTGAAATTTTTTTAATTAAACTTTTTAATTACACATTTTATTAAATAACTTTATTTTAAGTTCTGTTGATATTCCTAAAAACACCAGATGGTGCTAAGCTCATGTGTAAGTATAAGGACACTGCAAACAGCAGTAAGAAAGTTTTGCTGCTTCCTGCTCTCTGTTAAAAACAGATTAAAAATAGTAAAATACGTACCAATTAATACGAGGCCTGGAAATTCTTATGAAACAAATGTCAGCAAAATTTATAGTTAACAATATACAGATCACCTACGTGTTCATGAACATTTAAACAGCATTTAATATATTTTACCTGTTTAGATGTCTACACAGAAAAAATGTGGTGATAAAGAGGCCAAAATTTGGTCATAATACAACATGGGAAATATATTAGACAAACAGAAAAATATTAGTCAAAGGTGTGTTTAGATTCATAACTTATGCAACGGCTGTAAATAATATCCCGTAACTAGGGTGACCAAACGTCCGTATTCCGGTTTTTTTTTTAAAGTGAGGAAATATCCTGGTTTTTAAATTACCTTCACTGGACCATTAAAAGCCGCGTCAGTGAGGGCAGCCCTGTTCTTCATTAGAATGGAGACAGCGTGACTGTCAGTACGCAAGCAACATGCCGAAGCGCAAGTGTATGTTTACCGACGATTTACAAAAGAGTTT
>JAUZSU010014049.1:0-11019 GCA_034780255.1 Parotocinclus maculicauda
GACTGTATGAGTTGTAAGTCGCTCTGGATAAGGACGTCTGCTAAATTCCGTAAATGTAAATGTAAATGTAATAAATGATGTTTATATGCATATTCTGAAATACTATAGCCATTTTAATATGTCCACAAAATTAAAAAATATTAAAGCACAACTATTACCAAACTACAATTGCATTATCGTATGTCATTACTGGTTTTCACATGTATACAAGATAAAAAATGCAGATTTTAATTAAAATATCATTACTTCTATGCCTTCTATGTAATTTTATCCATAGAAGAAGAATGTGACATCATTTAAGCATCCAGTGGTACCGTCTTCAAAAGTAGGTACATTTTGCTTTTGTATGGCATTGATATTTGTTTATTTTTCATGCTTAAAAGTGTTTGTTCAGCCTACAATTCCACCACATCACAGTATACAGGCAGAAGCATTCGATTTAATTATACTCTTGTATAAGTCTCACATAAAATGCAATTCACTGTTGAACACTAATGGCAAAGCTTATAACTGGCAAGGCTGGCCAGAAACACAAATAAATGCTCAAAGTTCTTACAACTGATGTTTATTAGCAGAGCAGATAAAGCAGGCCAGAATCCGACAGAGGCCCAGTCAGATATACAGGCAGAAGATCATACTCACTAATCAGACACAACAGGCCATCAATTTCAAGGGCACAGACTGGTGAGTAGTTGCAAAGCAAAACACAAGTCAAACACCAGAAAGCGTGTAGATCAGAAAGACTCAGTGGGACAAAGAACAAAGATTTGTAAATGAAAAAGAAAAACAACTGCTGAGATATTAAAATTAGAAAGGGATGCAGGGCCTTTAACAAGCAGACAAATTTGAGCATGAGAAAAATGGTTTGGATGGACTGTACGTGTGGCGTTTTATGAAAAATAAATCAATTCTCATAAATAATAGCATTGGATGCGGAGTCAAATAAGAACAGGAGCGAAGCTGTAAGACAGCTTCTTCTGTCCTAGCAAGGAAAAAAACAGTTGTGCAAATAGAGACACCAAAATGAGACACAGGTGCAGGGGGTGTCTGTTTCCTGAGGGGGTGTGCATGCAGTGAGCAATAATAATAATAATACATTTTATTTATAGTGCACTTTACATTTCCATGAAATCTGGATGGTAAAATGGTATAAGAGTCCATGGCAATGGACAAGTCAGCTTGAGGCATGACAACTTTGTCAGTAGTGATAGTAATAGCCATTTTCAGAAAAATCCCCATAATATATATATATATATACTGATACTAGTTACTGATATGACCAAAATAGCATCTTTTCCTAGTCCTATCTATACGCTCATAAAAATTAGGAGATTAGCAGTGATTTAGAGAAACTAGCAGTGTAATTTCTCACATCACTTTCCACTTTAATCTTAAATAAATGTTTATTTAATGTTATCTAGAATATTACATGTCAAGATATGACAAGATATGCAATTTGAAGTTCACACCAGAAAGTTAATAATGGAAGAAAAACTGTATAAAGTTATAATAAAATGTGATTTTTCATTCATTTTTTCTTTAAAAGGTTAACATCACTACTCAGGATGGAATACCAATATATAATTGGCTAAGTATATATATAAAAAAAACTTTACTGTCTGGGGTAGGCAAATGTTTTTGATATCATTAATACACATTTTAAACAGTGCAACAATCCTTTAAATCTAAATATTCAATATAGCTATGCAAAAATCAAAGCGTTGTCATGGAATTACTTACTGGCCTAATAGAGTTCGGGCAGCAGTTACATTAAAGTGGACTCGAAATTTATTGCCAAGGTTGACGGTTGCTTAAAAAAAACTCTCAATGCTGTTTAAGCACTCTAATCATACCATCAGAATATTACAAATTAACCTTTGGTCAATTTTTTAAAATATATATTTTAATCAATTAAATGAGCTGTTTTTTTGATTCAGCATTACCATAATAATAATATTTACATTTAGTATAAATGTGTTATTCATATTCATGTCTTCCACCATCTAAGATAATCTCAAAATTAATAACCATGCACTGTAGGGTATCTACATGGAAGTATAAGTGCCTTAGAAATATCAATGTAGTGCACTAGCCTAGGAATTTGATTTATCAATGGGAATCAGACAGCACTACAGCACCCTAAATTGCACACTATAAAAGGGATTTATTTTACTTTTTTTTTTCACACACTAATCTTCATGAATCATGTAGTACTTTTTACAAATAAGTTTTAGTTTAAAGTGACAATTAAATTTAGGCGCAATTAAAATTTTCAATACGTAAGTGTATATAGATACAGCAATGTCGCCCTACAGCAAGGTTTTGGGTTCGACACCAGGTGGAGTCCCTTTCTGTGTGGAGTCTACATGTTCGTACTATGTCCATATGCGTATACTCCAGGTACTCTATTTTCCTCCCACAGACCAAATACATGTGTGTTAGGTTTATTTAAGTTTCTAAATTGCCCTTAGTGTGTGGGTGTGTATATGAAACTGTGAATGTATATGCCCTATGATGAATTTTTTTTTTTTCTGCACACAGTGTCACCAGTGAGCTGGGCATAGCCTCTTCTGTATTTCTGACCAATGATTAAGCCGATAGGAAAACACATAAATAAGTAGTGAATAAATGTATACAAATTACTCTCAGTATCTGGTTTCAGGATCCTGCATGGATACCAAAATCCTTGGATACTGAATTAAATTATAGACAGTAAAATTTTGTAGAATGCTGGCAAATACCCTACACGCATCTTCCTGTATAATTTAAATCATATCTATTGTACTTATACTTAATACTAACTATTAATAGCCTATGTACTATATTATTTAGGAAGTAATGACAAGAAATCAGGTCTCTTACAGACAAAATTCAAGGTGAACAACTATCAATCTAAAGAAAGGGTGAGATTTTACAGCAGGGTTTGCCTAGTAATCGATTCATTTGTATCGATACAGTGTAGTGCCTGGTGCTTTCTTGGGGTTTTCCACAAACAATGTTGATCTGTGGAAGGGGATCCTTTGGATGTTTGTTACACGTGCATAAATAAAGCTGCACTTAAAATATGTGACAACTTATTTTAGTTAGTCTACTCTCTCATCACCACAATCAGAGTATATCACAGGTAATTACTGACTTATGGTAAAATGGTTAGCACGTTTAACAGTATGCCTGGATATAATATACCATTTTGAGATAACATACCATTTATATTTGTCAGGCTGACACACTATCCAAAATCCTGATTTTGCGTTACCTTCAAAACAGAAGCACTGGAACATGTGTGAACCGTTTACAACGAACATGAAGGACCACAGTTTTATCTTGGCCACCCACATTGCAACATTGGTTGTGAAAGAACATTCTGGAGATTTGAATGTCATCTCATCACAGATGTTGCAGAAAGAATTTTGAATGTTTATGTTCATTTACATCATAACAGTGGATGGAATATGAACAATACAAAGGACATTTAGTCCATAGTTTCGAAATACGTAAGTGGAAATATCACCTATTCATGGAATTAAACAATTTATCTTAATACAACTTAACAATCTGCCAACTGCTCCAGTGCAGTTCTAGTTGACTATCTAAACTCAGCAGAGTTCAAACAAACTAAGCAATTACCACGGTACAGCTCCAATTGACTAGCAAACTCAGTAGAGCTCAAACCAGCTGAGTAATTGCCTCAGTACATCTCCAACTAACCAGCTAACTCAAACAAACTAAATATTTACATTAGTACACCTTCAAAAATCTGGCTTATTAAATCATTACAACCCAAAGAAAGACTATTGTGCTATTTGGACTACAGCTACCTAACCAGAGCACTTCATGTGTTTAGTACAGATCAAATTATATACTAGATTCTTTATTATAGCTTTAACAGCTACTTCATTAAAGCACAAATAAGGATGTATCAGAAGAAAAGCAAACTGTTTTTCTTTCAAATGTGCAGTGCATTATTCACAAACAACAAAAAGATACATAAGACTTTGATGGTGCAGCTGATAAAGTACTGGACCATAAATCACAAGATTCATTATACAAGTCCTAGCAATACCAAGGTGCAACTGATGGGCAAGGTCCTTAATATTTCTCAGTTGTAAATTGTAAGACTGTATCAGTTTTAAGTTACTCTGCATGAGAGCAACTGACAAATGACTAACTGTAAAATGTAAGCAGAGAATAAGTAGAACACAACAATAAATTAATTAGAACAAAAATAAGTAATGCAATCTTCCTGCTGTCATATACTGAATATTTGATACAGCATAAATAATAATAATGCATTATGTAAGTCACTCTGAATAAAGGCGTCTGGTAATTGTTAAAAATAGGCCAGTACTGATGCTAATTTAAATGGATGAAGTTAATTGTAATTAAAAAATGTAGATTTAAATCAATATAATTTCATATGTATATCTGCAATAAACATGTAAATAAATACACTTTTATACAGATGCAAAAGTGCAATTAATAACACAAAGGGGTAAACAGAAATGTATTAGCATCCCTAAGAGCTAAAATTGGTAGAACTATGAGCAAATGAGCCAATGTTAGTATAATTCACTACAAAAATCTAGACAAAGAAATTAACTAACTGCTGTTAGCTAACTTTCCTACCATTACAAAGACTAAATGGATTCTTAACTCGTACAGCCATGAATATTCATAAATTATATTATTTCAATAAAGTGTATAGATGTTTCTAAGTTCTGTTTAATGCTTTAAAGACCATTAAACTATTTCCACCTAACATAAAACTAGCCACATCCATTGGTTAATCTTATTAAACCCCAAAGATGTCTGCAACAAGCTAAGTGAATTCATGATTTGAACTGGAATTTAAGTCAGAATTTTAGTTTCCCTAAAATATTGTTCTCTTTTAAACTAACCCCCCACCTACAACTTTGCCATTACTCACAGAAGCATGCATTGTAGGTTTCTAGTTACTACAGCCTTTGGGTGAAAACAAAATAAAACAGGTAATTTATGAAGGACTGCAACAAAGTGCCTAGATACCCTATAGATTATAAGGCAAAATAATAGTCAGAAACAACAGAAGAACAACTATAGGACCAATCAGTATGTGATTATGGAACATTCCTTTACAATAAAAAAATTAATTTTGTATCCACGGATTAACAACACATTATGCATCTATTCAGTCATCTATTACAGACTCATGCACCAAAGATCAGTAATTCTCAGACACCAAATGATTCTAGTCACTGAATTAGTGAACCTAAAATAAAATAGAAAATGCACAACCACAATGAGGCTGTGCTTTTGGAATGTTCACTGTTAAGAAGAATACAAAAATTAGTCATTCATGCCATGGCATAGATAGTTTTCAATTAACCACAAACAACTGGTACATTATGTTATGAGAATGTCTGGGGAAGATGATGAGTCTGTCAGTAAAAGTCCTAATGTTGTAGTAATTTAAACAAGACAATAAGGAATGCAGAAAACCCATTAATGGAGAAGAGGGGTCATCGATGCTCCCAGAGAACATACAGATGTAGCATTTGTGTCTTTAAACATTTTTAACTAAAATGATTTTTACTTATACAAGATATAACATATCTGCAGTTCTAAATGAACATGGCTTACCTATATGCTCATGTCTTTTTTAACAGCAGAATATTGCACAATACCCGTTTATAAAGACACAAGACCTAAATCCTTAATAAATAATGCTAAATCAATGGCTGCAAAGAGAATTCCCCTAGACATCACAGGGAGGAATTTAGTACAGATTTAATACAGAGCACATCTTATCTGAGCAAGTTGAACATACTTCTTTGGATCTTGTTTCATTAATAAGTCTTGTTTGTTAAGCCCATGTGGACCTACAGCTAAACTAATTTGGACATGGTTGGATTAACAACTAGCACTTAATGAATTCAGATGACTATGTACAGGGGTCAGGAAGCATGCACAATTGATCCAACAAACCTGACAACACAACATTTGCAAAATGTCAACGATGTAGCATTGCATCACACAAATGCATTAGCTCACCAGTGTGCCATTAACTATACTGCTCACACAAATTAGGATAAAATAATAAAATATTACATGAAATATCGAATTATTGTAAAAAGTGTATATGTTTTCCAAAATGGAAGTGTACCAGACCACTAGAGGGGTCTGGTTAGTGAAAGTTGTGGCACTGGCAACCCTTAATAGGCTGGTCATTTTTAAGAGGTGTTATACACTGAGTATATTTGCATTACATAAACACATTGTTTATACTCAACCATAATGGACATATCTGTGCCTTACTGCTCACACTATCAGTGCGCTATAAGCACTGTTCCCCTTATTGTATTTTTTTGTTATTAATTTTTTTTATTATAAATATTGTTTATTGTTCTAGATATTGTTTAATATCCCTGTATTTATTGTTTATTGTTCTGTATTGAACATGCTACTACACACATGCACTTTGTTGTGTAGTTTACTGATCTATGAAACACCTTGGTCCTGGAGGAACGTTGTTTCGTTTCACTGTGTACTGTGCACACCACTGTATATGGTTGAAATAACAATAAAACCACTTGAACTTAAACTTCTATTTAGGTCCCACTTTCTCACATGCAATTGGTTCATGCACTGCACAAAACCATGGCTTAAACTGCTTCTTAGTCAATTCATATGCGAGGAAGTACCACACCACAGCCAGATACAGAGCAACAGAATGCTTAATTTGGGCAGTGCACGGTCATTTGAGGACTATCAGTTAAAAATTATAGGGCAAGAAGACTGTTTAGTGAAACACAGGCATGCGCAGTTTAACGTCGCTCTAGTCAACGACTGTTCAGTGTAGAGTCCAAGGTCTTAAGAATTTTAAAATGAAATAAAGATATCTTGTATACGCATGTACACCAATTTACATCTGTACGACAAAAACAAATACAAGTAAATCCTTGCGACCACTGTTCATTTTGGCCAACATTCTGTTTCACAGAACGTAATGCGAACTTTAACAGTGTACACCTGGATTTTGTCCCTAGTATAATGAAAAGACATTCAACTATTTCAAATAATACATTTATTTATAAAGCCATTGTTTTCTTCAAATTTAACTTCTGGGGGCAAGCAAATTTCATTTGTTAAGGAAAAACATTATTATATATACTATAAAGTCATTTGATATTAGAGTTCTTTCAAACTGTTTCTGTACTAAAGCTCATGGTGTCATCATTATTTGAACACTTCTGCCCCAAACTGCCACCTTCCTAGCGATTTTAGCCAACTTTCTGCACCATGCCACTCTCCTGCCTCTAGTGATCTCTTTAGAGAACCAGGATAGTTACTATTGTTAAACTGCAGAGGATGACTTCTCTACTGGCACTTCTTCCCTCAGACACAGCCAATTGTATAAGACTGCTGCATCTCCCAAGCACCTGTTTGCACTTTTTTGATACCAAAACACAGTCACCCCACTCAGCACTGAAATCAGCACTAACTCATTAGTCAAATTGAATCCTTTGGTACATAACTCAGGCAAAGCAAATAAGATGGTTCTAAGCCCCTAGATTCTGGATTTTAAATGATTGATTGTTTTGTTTTTTGTTCTGGTATTGTTACCAGGTATAAAAACCACTCAAATAGACAAATGCACATCGAACTGTCCAGTAATACAGGACAAACCAATGCTGGGCTATATACAAATTTATGCTGTATATCATTTTTCATATACAGTGGAGGAAATAAGTATTTGATCACCCACCGACTTTAAAAGTTTTAATACAAAAACATAAATGAAACATCTCAATGTTATGCCAGCTTTATTTTAACAGTAACACATAGAATATTAAAAGAAAAACTGAGAAAATTACATGAAATGAAAATTAGAATTTCCAAATCCTTAAGGTTTTTCGGCATGCATTTGGAAACGTGAAGCTTCAGCTCTCTTCATAGATTTTCTATGGGATTGAGGGTCAGAAGACTAGCTTGGCCATTCCATTACCTTGATATGCTTCTTATGGAGCCACTTCTTTATTTCCTTGACTGTATGTTTTGTGTTGTTGTCGTGCTGGGAGACCCATCCACGACCCATTTTCAGTGCCCTGGCAGAGTCAAGGAGGATTTTGCGACACATGGCCCCATTCATCTTCTCGTCGATGTGGTGAAGTTGTCCTGTGCCCTTAGAAGGAAAACACCACCAGAACATAATACTTCCACCACCATGCTTGACAATGGGGATGGTGTTCTTAGGGTCATATTCTGTATTTTCCTTACTCCAAACACATCGATTTAAGTTGATGCCAAAGAGCTCAATTTTGGTCTCATCTGACCACAGCACCTTTTCCCAGTTTCTCTTGAGGTGGGCCTGGACGTGAGCCTTCTTGAGCAGAGAAACCTTGCGTGCACTGCAGGATTTTAAACCATTACGTCTCAGTGTATTACCAATGGTTTTTTTTGGAGACTTTGGTCCCAGCTGCCTTGAGATCATTAACCAGCTCCTCCTGTGTAGTTCTTGGCTGATGTTTAATCTTTCTCATGATCAATGAGACTCCAAAAGGTTATATCTCGCATGGAACTCCAGGTCTAGGGTGACTGACAGCAATGTTGTACTTCTTCTACTTCTGAATAATTGCACCAACAGTTGTCACCTTCTGATCCAGCTACTTACTTATGGCTTTGTAGCCCATTCCAGCATTAGGTCAACAATTTTGTCCCTGACATCTTTAGTCTTGCCCATGGTGGAGATGTTGGAGTGTCACAGAGTCTGTTGGCAGGTGGCCTTTTGTACAGGTGACAATTTGGGACAGGTGTCTCTCATGCAGGTAACAACTTCACTGAGATTAGGGTGTGTCATTGGTATGTGGGAGCCAACATTAGTCATGATTTTTAGGAGATCAAATACTTATTTCCCTCAAAAGAAGCTTACCAAAGAAGAGCATTCACCACTAGTACTCCACAAAGAACGCCATCGCCAAACGTCATTCTGGGTACAGTTCGCTAGTTAGCCAAGTAGCATAATGTACACCACAGCCTTGCCAAGCATAACAGTCTCTTTCGGCAGTGTCTCTGTCAGCTTAAAGAACAAAAATCAGATATGGAAAATATAGATAGTGTGACTGGAGAGTTGTGCCCAGGGAAGAAGTTGCATTTGTAGTTTGGAAGGGTTTTGGTTTTAATAAATTTGTCGTGGACCAAAAGGCTATGTACTGCAAAGTTTGTCAAGTCACTGTTGATAACTCCAGTAGCTCTAGAAGTAGCTTCACTGCCTCATTGAAGAACGTGTTGGAATTACAAGAGTGTATGATATTATGGTAATTGGATTCAAGGTGGACCAGAAAATACAAATTAGAAAGCCAACTTCAGCCTTCTATGCCGTTAACTAGTACCTTCCATGAAGGAGCACTGACAAAGAGTCAGATGTCACTTGAGGAGGCATTTGCCTTTTGGCTCTTCGTGTGGCAGAATAACGTCATGACCAGCACTAGTGCATAGTAACAATTCTGATATGCTATACGATTTGTAATGTTAGTATATGACTTAACAAAGGCTGACTTACAACTGAGCTGCTTACCTCTCCAGCAACGGCAGGTTGACAGAGCTAAAATCTGATCTAATAACCTTCTGGTTAGTAAATAAGAATCACCACTAAGTCACATTCAAATATTTTTTTTCCCCAGAAATTAAAAATAATGTAAGGTTGAGATTAGATTTGTTTAACTAGCAGGTGAGCTGTTTTTTAAAAGCTAGCTCATATTTTTAGTCATTGCATCACGTGTAAAGCATTTTTACACAAAGTCCTTGCATGATCATCATATTAGGTTATCAGTGCTTGTTATGAGTTTACAAGTTTCCACAGTGCTACATATGGCTTTTAGAGCTAATGGAGCGAGTGAGCAAAATAAAATTACAGGTATGGAAAAAAAACATGAGTTGCATATGCTCCAGCCTCATAATTATCTGGGCATATACAAAGTTTCCCCGATAAATGTGTTATTTACCAGTTTCATGGCATATCTATATTATTACTTAATGCCTGGTTGGAGAACATGTACATTTAAGAAAATCTTATTTGCAGTTAAAATAATTAAAAAGTATTACATAATTAATATTAGTAAAATTATGAAAAAATACAAAATACTGATGTTTTAAATAATAACACACATTATCATAACAGAATTAAGTGCGACCATGGTGGACAAAAAATTCAAATATTTTGCTTCTAGAAGGTTTAGTGATTAAAACAAATGAACAGTCAACACACAATGTCACTATAGAATCCATAATTGGGAAATCAATTAAGTTAAAAGCCATTTCCTTCTGCTTTTACCAAGACACATAGAGAAGATACTCTTTAAATTTATTTATTTTTTATAGATTAATTTGCTTTTTTTTTCAAATTTATGGCATGGGCTTGTTTACCATTTTCTCCTAATCCATTACCCCCTACCAACAGCTAAAAGTAATTGCACTTGCTTTCTCAAAAGTGGAGTTTTCTGATGAATGAGCTTTTAAGTGCTGACCCAGAGTAAACTTAGAATTAAAATCCAGAGCAGTGTGTTCCAGGCTTCCAAAAGGGATTACTTCGGTAATCCCAGCTTTGATAGCATTTACCTTTAAAGATCTGCTATAAGCCGAGCTAAGCATTAGCAGAATTACTCACTTTTATACAGTTGAGTGCAGACGTCTGAGCTCAGAACAGACAGATGTTAGAATTATCAGTAATCAAACTACACTACTCACAAAAATTAAGGGATAATTAATTGGAATATTTGTGTGAGCAGTGTATATTCAGAGTACAGAATTATCTGCAAGTCCTGTTCACAGGAAACATTGGTTAACGACCATCCAAGCCATCCAAGGTCTCACCAATTCTAATAAATTATAATAGAAAATTAAAATCTGTCTTAACTCTTGACATTGCGGCCATAAACAGTCAATCAACATAGTCACTTCAACCACAAATAAGAGCTGCAGAGAGAGAGAGAGAGAGAGAGAGCAAGAGAGAGAGCAAGAGAGAGAGAGAGAAAAAAATAAAGA
>JAUZSU010014060.1:0-11018 GCA_034780255.1 Parotocinclus maculicauda
CATTGTCTAGATAACTTAAGTTAAATCAGGAATAACGACAGTTCACAAAGCTAGTATGGTCTTCCCGGGTTTAGATCTAATGTGTGCATTTGATTGGATAGCTACCCGGCTTATCCCGCCTCTCCATATATGTCCTAATAGTTATGATTGGATGTTTTCCTAACTTGTCCCTGACTTTTACAAAGCTAATTTAGTTCTGACTGGACGTCACCAATGTCTTGTGTGTCAATTAATTTTGTCATAGTTTTAATCGCTGTAAGTAGTTTTTGTTTCGTTATCGTTTAGTTTTCGTCATGAAGAAAAGGTTTGTTGACGAAAACTATGACGAAAATAGATCGTCAACGAAGTGAACACTGCTGAAATTATAGCATGCATTACTTGAAATAAAACGGTCTCATTTAGTTTTCATTGAAAATATTTCCCTAAAATGTAGGCAAAATTTACTTGGACCTAGTGCTGACATGTTATATAATGCCATGTGAAAAGGAGCAAATAACTTTTTTTTTAAACAAGGTGTTTAAAGCCACTGAGCTCCACCATAACTATGGTAGCCGTATCCATTGCGTTATAATAAGAAGCATGTTTTTAAAGGGAATAACAAACGTACAGAGTAGGGAAAAGTATTACCAGAATTTAAATAAAACCGAAATAAAAGACATGGACAAGATTACATCAGTTAATGTTTGAGTGTCGGTTGCAATTGTTTTCAATCAATTGCCCAGCTCTTGTGGATGAAAAGGCAAGAAAATGACTTTGTTGAACTCAGAGTAGTTAGTAATCTGCAGTAAGACTGGAGGGGGTAAAAAGTGTGCAGCTCAAGCACTTGCTGAAACCCTGCAGAACGATGGAGGCAACCAAGAAGTGCAAAATAAAGTAGCAAAAAAAACAACAACAACATGATTCGCATCAGTGAGTGTGGAGGCTGGTGCAAGGCTGCAGTTGGCACTGGCGATAAGGTCCATCATGTTGGATCTGCATTCCCAAGAGCAACTTATGACACAAATCTGGCAACGGATGCATGTATGCCTATGGATATATCCACGGAGGCACAACCTATGCAAATGGAAGTTCATGTGTCAGTGTGTTGCACTGTGTGCCCATATGGCAGCTATGAAAATCTGTCTTTCGGAATTATCTAACTGTCGCACTGTACACAGCCTGGCAATATCAGTTTTAAGCTTTTTAAACTTTTAAAAACGCGAGAAACAGAAAAACGTTCCTTGAATTTACGGCATTTAGTATCATCAATGGTCTAGAATGGACTTACATCATGTAACTATGTAGAGATCATATGTAGTGAAAATAGGTTAAGAATGTGTGTTTGAAAATAATTCTCATAAAAAGTTACCAGATTTTAAAACTAACAAAACCAGACAGGGGGTATTGGATTTTTATATTGGACGTTTTTAATTGATTTGTGTATTAAACATGAATGAGATCCAGATCCGGGTTAATAAAATCAAAAACAGATAGTGGGTTGAAATATTGAGACCTGGCAACCCAAGTTACTCTATGTTAATGAACATAGATAACATTTTTTATTTTAAAAATAGCTCTTCGTTAACTGTATAGGCTGTCGGGTGATGCAGTAGTCTAAAACGCTAGTCCATCACTACAGAGACTAGGGTTCGAATCCCGTTGCTGCCCTCTGGTCCTTCAATCTACATTTAAACACCATGTTCAGGTCACTGACATATTGGAATGTACTGTATATACTTTGACTGGAGTTTTCTGCTAAGATGAGGAAGGAAGCCAATTCCTTTTCCCTTGTGCTGAATGCTGAAAGCAACCAAAATAAATTCCCTATTATAAATAAGATAATTTTATTATTCAGTGCTTAGAAAAAGTATTGCGATCCAAAAGCTATTTATAGCCAAAGGTACTGGGACACAAATACACCAAAAGTATTAGAAGAACAGTGCATGGTCTGTGATCACAGCGCGTTTTGTACTTTACAAGGCATCACAAACTTCAGAAATCACAGGAAAATTACAAATGAACGTCTGTCTGGTTTTCCCCAAGCATTTTTAGCTGAGTCATGCATGCATCTGTGATGTACAGTAATATTTTGCTCCCAAGTTGACATTCTCTTCCATAAACTGTGATCGGATAATAAAATGAACCTTTGTTTATTTAAGATAAAGAGAACAATACAGCTAGGTTAAACAATTTACGCAAATGGATTCCACCGCAACACCCGATGCCTAATGTAATGAGGCAAAAATTCACTGAATATAATTTCACTGACTGATGTATCAGATGATCTGTCATGGTATGGGAGCATTATGAAGTGCTTCTGTCAAATCCTGACACCCAAATAAAATGTACATCAATTATAGTGAATGATTCTCCAAAGAAGGTTCATGTTGATTGATAACAGTGGTCTGGCTCGTTCTTCGACTGGCACTCATTCAGAAGTATAATATAAAACATTTCCCGGCACTGTTAGAGGGTCAAATGACTTAACTACTTGATGAGTGGTGCAATTAGCATTTTTCTCCCTTCCTTTTGCCCTACACGATCCTGCCCTATTCCCAAGTCTCTCTACATTTTGCTCCATGGACGGCCTGGATGCCAGTGATTTCCTCTGTATAACTTTCACTGGCAGGTGGCAGACTTTACACAGCGGGCTGAATTAGCTTTACTTCACCTCTCCACTATCAGTCTTGGCCACTGCTTTGTGGCAAGGAGATGATTCATCAACTGCTCCTTTCCTTCCACAGATATGGACAATTGTGGGTTTCCTAGATGCCATGCCACCTATGCCATGGCTCTGATTTCTGGGTTGTACATTTCTAAGTAAGAATTTGACATCATGTCTAAAGCCCTACACCTATTCTCTCCTACCAATGGTGACATCAAGAAAAGTCCAATACTCCATACGTGCACCCTAGACCTATTTTATCAACAAAACATTACCACAGTCACATAGCGGTTTAGATACTTTGCACAGTGTTTTATTGGAAACAATAAATAATTGAAACACGACTGAACTGTATTACACAGTAATTGGCTTTGAATATTTTAAAACTTGACACAATGAAAACACAGGGAAAATTACCATGTTGTTTTCTGCCATACTCTTTTGTTCCAGCAGGTGTCACAAGTGTTCGCTTGTACTAGTTTTTGTTATTCAGACATAAACGAGATGTAAAGAAGACAATTTTATTTTGCAGTGCTTGGATATTGAGATCCAAAGCTATTTGTAGGCAAAGGTATTGGGACACAAACTCACATGATGCCAGAAGTACTGGGACACAAATACATGTCACCAAAAGTATTGGGATACATACCCACATGTGGTCAAAAGTATTGGGACATAAACCCACGTGGCCAAAAGTATTGGGACATAAACTCACATGTGGCCAAAAGTATTGGGACATAAACTCACATGGCCAAAAGTACTAACCACATCTGAAGCACTGTTGTAGTTCCTTTAGGAAACGTTTTAATTTTCTACTGCATTATCATTTTTAAGATCTTGGCCATTAAAACAAACTAATGCTAATCAGATGGAAGTTGCATACCTGTACAGTATTTATTATATCAATGACAAGCGCATGGGGAATACCAAAACAGTTTGTTTTGTTCCAGCATTCTTTTATAACACACTATTCTAACAAACGTCCAGACACTTTTATCATTTTGTCATCGTTCAGCAGGCCACTGCAGCAATTAGGGCTTCTAATCAGCACAGACCGAAGACGTTTGGAAAGCCTGCAGTCGCAGAGCAGATAAAAGACCATCGTGTCTCAAGAATGACCCTGCAGAGCAAGCGGGTTGGAGAAGAAAGCAGACGATTCAAAGCTGAATCGTTCACGGTAAATACGCCGTTCTCTGAACATAGCTTTCAATAAGCCAGTGCTCGGGCAGGGCCACATTTTAAGCCGATCCATTATGCATGAGGCCAAAAGAGAGACATGATCCAGCACAAAGAACAGAGGCGAAAATCATTTCACGCCGTACAAAGGCAGAATCCAATCTGCCGTCCATTAGTCCACACCAAGTCTTCTGAGCAGGGCAGGAAAGCGGCGTGCTCGCAAAACAATTATGGAAATGAAACGGGCCAAATGGATGGGCCATATTACAGAATGGGTTTGGGAATGAAATAATGCTCATAGATGAGGTTCATCGGTGAAAAGTCACACATTCTTTCAATCAGTTAATGAATAAATAAAAGGGGCTTGGAGGAGCTTTCATCGTTCAGGTTCTTGGAACCACTTTTTTATGAGGTCTTTATAATCTGAAAAAGTTAGCTAAAATCGTGTGTGTTTTAAAGCGATCAGGGCTAACATTTAAATAACTACTATTCCAATATAAACATACGTTTACCAGTTTGTATTATTCATTCATTCATTCATCTTCCACTTAATCCACACGGGGTCACGGGCCAGCCGGTGCACACCCGGGAACTCTGGCAGGAACAACCCTAGATGGAACGCCAATCCATCGTAGGGCACACGCATACACAGTCATACACACACAGTCACACACTAAGGGCCACTTCAGAAACACCAATGAACCTAACACACGTCTTTGGACCGTGGTAGGAAACCGGAGTACCCAAAGTAAACCCACGCAGACACAGGGAGGTCATGCAGACTCCACACAGAAAGGACCCAGGCCGCTTTACACTGGGATTGAACCCGGGACCTTCTTGCTGTGAGACAGTGGTGCTACCCACCGAGCCCCTGTGCTGCCCCCAGTTTATATTAGTATGATAAAAAAAATAGAGCAAACATTTTTGGACCTTAAATTAGATCTGAATCTTTGCATAATTTGGTTACACTCCTTGCATCTACCGACGTGAGGGCTAATGCTAACATTGGTACACATTCAGACCTTGCTTATGATGGTCTTGTGCAGACCTGATATTATATGGCCCCCTTTGGCTGTTCTCATAAGATCAATCAGAAGTTAGAAATCAAACGTAAATAAGTGTAAAAACAGTTTTTAACAAAACTCTGGATTTATTTACTGAAGTCAAAGGTAAAGCCGTGTGTTTACTACGCCGTGTGTGCACTACAGATCTCTTGGTTTAAGGATTTAAATTTGAATCGCCACTATGTGACAAGCTGATATAAACAAGAACTTGATCGATGCCGAGCAGACATTGGCATCTGATGTTTTGCTAGCTAATGCCTGCCAAAAAGGTGACAAAACAAGTTTCCATCTCACAGATAAATTTTCTTCGTTGTAAGAAGGTAATAACTGTCTTAAGCCAGTCGTTTTTCATTTTCAAAGTTCCAATAAATCAAATGTTAGATATTATTGCAGGTCACAAGTCCCCAAAACAGACTTTAAAATAATGTTTTTATATTTGATATGCACTATAAAAAATATATACTAATCTATATTTATATATAACTAAATGCTTAAGCTGTAGCGTAATCATATAGTCAGCATGATGGCAAATAATAGCCTTGCCATAACATGCAGCTCATCAAGACCATATAAATTACTGCTTTTTTATAAAGAGAAACAATTAATTAAATAAATACTGGATCCTCCACAAAAAGAGCCAGCTTCTCCATAACTATAATCTAGTCTCAGTCTATAATCTAGTTTACTCCAATGTTTGTTGGTGAAGGTCAGCAGGAAGAAGTTAAGCCCAGACTTCTCTATCCATGGCAACAGATTTGAGCTCATTCTGGGGGATCCCCAGTGATTCCCAAGCCAAATGTGAGACACAATCCGTCCACTGGCCCACAAAGGTCTACGCTGTGGCCTCCTTCCAGAGGGACGGATACCAATTTTTGAAAACCTGTACCTCTACTCATTTATGCCTTTATCTACACAGCCAAACACATACCACCAGTTCAGTGCATATGATCATGCTGATATGAACCGGCAGCTTCAGGTAATGTTCACATTGATCATCAGAATGGGGGGAAATGTGATCTCAACCATGGTATGACTGTCGGTGCCAGATGTACCCTAGTTTGAGTATTTCTCCAACTGTTAATCTCCTTGGATTTCATGAACAACAGCTTCTGGACTTTACTCAGAATGGTGCAATAAAGAAAAAGAAACATCCGGTGAGTGCCAGTTCTGTGGCTGGAAACCCCTTTTTGGCAAGCGATTCTAACGAATAATGGCGAGTCTGGTTCAAGATTTCAGAAAAGACTACGGTCACTCATATTCACTCTAAGTTTGCTAAGAAGTAAGCAGTTCCAAATGGATAACACATTGAACATTCAGGCAGATGGGCTACAACAGAAGAAGCCCAAGCCCGGGTTCCAGTTCTGTCAGTCAAGAACAGAATGCTGAGGTCACCCTGGACACAGGCTCTCCAAAACTGGACAGATGAAGACTGGAGAACCATGGAGAAGCCTGGCCTTCTGCTGAGCTGGTCCAATCAGAACCTGGCTACAGCAGTTGGAATTCATGGTCCTAAGCTGCCATTTGTCCAAGCTGGTGGAGTTGGTGTAACAGGGTGGAGAGTGTTGTCTCGACACACTTTGTCTGTTAAGACCAATCAATTGTGGCTTGAATACCACAGCCTGTTTGAGTATTCCTGCTGACCATGTAAACCCTTTCATGCCCACGATTAACCAATCTTATGTCACACTTCCAGCATGATCATGAGCCATGCCATGTTTGCGATGTGGTACAACACAGCATGCGGGAGTCACATCAAACTCAACCGAATGTTTCCAAAATCTAGTCCACGCCATGAAGAACCGAGGCTGTTTCGAGAGCAACGGGAGGCCATACCCAGCATAAGTGTTCTTAATGAAATGCCGGGTGAGCGTACGTGTTGACTTTAGCTAGGCGCCACATGCTGCGATAACATTTTGGGCCATCGTGCTGCTGCGGATTGGCATTAAGCCATATCAACAGAGCCAGTACAAGAGTGCTTTTTAACAATTAGTCTCTCCTTGCTTCGAGGTCTTAAAGATGAAAAAGTGAGCTCTCAAGGCGGCGAGGCGCGGTGAAAGTGCGTATTAAAGGCAAACAGCAGGTTCAGGAATCAGTGTGATGAAAGCCCATAAACAAGCGGATGTGCTTGATGCACTTTCTAATTGAGCAACAGGCAGCAATAACCGTCGGCTTCATTGATCATAGCGAGCGAGCCAGCAGCACTTCAGTTTTAGCAATGTTTGGGTACAGGCGCTACAGAAATGTGAAGGTGAGCTAAATGTTGTAGCATTCTGTACGTACGCTTTACATAAGGCTGCTCCTGCTTAGCCATATGTGAAATAGGAACGTCATCAGTATGCAACGGTGATCAGCATATCTTCCTGCCTTCCCCTTCAGCATATGCATGGACGGAATTCAATGAATGTCAAAACAATTGCGGGGAAACAAATTCATCTCTGAATGGGCTGCATTTACATAAACGCAAAGGGAACTTTACCGAAGCGAATACAAATTAATTCTGAAATGAAAGAACGCCTCGGATTACACAATTCCCCTGCGCGCGAATGTACACTCAGTGTTAACAAATTCATAATATGAGGCATTAAATCTCCCCAGACAAACAGTAACAGGAGACAGGGACATATGGGACACCTCAGTGTCTCTCAAGTTTTCACCTCCCTGATCATTCAGTTCATCACTTTTTTGACCTTTTCTCCCAAAATAACGTCCATAAAGAAATGGTTTGCAACTTTGATAAAGACCTCGGCTGGCTTGCATGGGGCTCTGATTTAAACTGGGACTGTCATGGTCTAGTGGTTACGATCCTTGGCTCGGGAACAGAAAGGTTTTGTTATTCGTAAGTTGCTCTTGATTAGAGAGTCTCCTACATGACTAAATGTAATACTCCATTAGATATCCTTGAGAAGAATTGGTATGCCAGCTGTGACCCAGACCAGGGCTTATTTTCCAGTGTCAGTCACAGTGTAGTGGACATTGTGTTTTGATAGAGACATGAAAACATTAGCACTTAAAAGCTAGAATCTGTTTGAGCACTGTTGCTGACCATGTGCACCCCTTCACGGCTGCCGTACACCTGCTTTGGGGTGTAATTAAAATACGTCAACCCCTTTAGACCCTGTTTATTGGTGGTGATCTTAAATGCCTGATTTTCAGACATTTTGCTTGATTTTTTTTTCATTTTTTTAGATGACCCTTCTGCATTCTGAAGAAGTTTAAATTTCAAAGGGCAGCAACCAAGAAACCTTTTTTTTTAACATGGGGAACAGGGTGAAAAGGCTACAATAATGCTAAAGCTCACAAAGACTGGAAAGAACAGCAGTGAAAAAGGAGATTGGTGAGTCCAATGATTAGTCCAACCATATGTTTGTATGGTAATTATATCTTTGTTAAACCAACAAATCTAATGGTGGTCTAAATAGTTTTGCACAGTAGTGAATCTGGTTTATTTCTCTCATTGATCTGAAATACATCATTACACAATCCTTGTAAATATAAATTTGATTTTTTTTTATGGTGGGACAGAAGTTTGAGCTAATTCTGCAAAATGGTTCATATAGGCAAAATCAAAAGTTAAAGTTTAAATAAAACAGGTCAGAAAACCTCTAGACTTCTTAGCATTAAGGAGAATATATGAGTCTGTTATTATATGTTGTATGAAAACCACACTTTGAGTAATTAATCCAATTTCTGCAACTGCACTGCAAACTCTAATCATTAGATCTCCTCTTAAGCATCATGAGTCACAGCCGATATTAATGACCTCCCAAAGTCTTCTACAGTACAGCAATTACAGTGACGCTGCAGAAAAGGTTGCTGCAGACATAGTTATTTGTTTCTGTAATCCCGGATCCCATTTGTTACCACTGGACTGTTAAATCGGAACTGCCTCCTAAATACTAATCGGCATAATTAGACTGCTGCGTTCCAGACATCGGTGACAAAGGGAGCAGGTCCAGGTGTTGCACATTACTCATGTTTGGTAGGCTTAATGGGTGCCTTCTCGATCTGCAATGGAAATGAATTAACGGCGGGAGAAAAAGTCGGCCATGCACACACTCCAGAGCTCAGGCTTCCACTGCATCGTGTTTCCTCCTTCTGCCTTTTTTAAAGAGTAAATCTTGTGCACTTTATTTACAATCCAATAACCCCCACCCCTGCCGGGATGCGTCACGGGTGGTTTTTGTTTGCCAGCTCATAAAACTCAAAAGAGTAAAGTTATGAATAAAACAAAGCAAGTAAATAAGACTTATATAGGAATAAAACCTGGGCATTTGAGGCAGCTCACACAGTGGGACCCGGAGATATTTAGATCATTGTTATTGGGAGATGATATTTACTGTCCTTCTGAAGAACACTATGCATTCAGCTGCTGCGAATAAAGCGACCGGATTTGTGCAAAGCCAGTGAGAATGGGTTTATGGATGGTGCATATTATGGCTGGAAATACTGTCGCTGTGAGTTTTATACTTTTTGGCCAAACCAGCACAGAAAACATTTTACAATGGAGCATTGTCTCAAAGCAGCTTTACAATTATCTATTATCTTCTATATTTAAGCCCAAGCCTAAATTTAAATCCCAAGTAAACCTAGGACGACAGTGGCAAGGAAAATCTCCCTAAACGTTATACAGAAGAAACCTTGGCTGGATTACAAGAATCTCCTAAATTTGCATGTTCTTCCTGTGACCACTTAAGATACACTGTTTTCCTTCCACATTCCAAAGACATGTCTTAGTTAATTGGTCACTCTGAATTTCCCTGGTGTGCTTAATTAAAATTATTATAACCTTCCTTGTGCCATTGTTGCTCATGTTTTATTCGTTCATTATCTTCTGCTTAATCCACCAGGGCTCACGGGCCAGCCGGTGCCCACCTGGCAACTCTGCGCGCAAGGGCAGGAACAACCCTGGATGGGACACCAATGCATCGTAGGGCACACACACACAGTCACAGCCAAATGGACACTTTAGAGACACCAATTAGCTTAACATGCATGTCTGTGTACCCAGAGTAAACCCACACAGACACGGGGAGGACATGCAGACTCCACACAGAAAGGACCCGGGACCTTCTTGCTGTGAGGCAGTGGTGCTACCCACCGAGCTGCCCTGTTACTCATGTGTTGCTCAATAATATATAAACCACAGAGAGATCTATAAACTATGAAGTGATAGACTTATCAAGTATATTTTAAGGTAGAATTAAAATTTCTACAAACTGGTATAAAGACAAGCAGAAAATATCAAAATTTCCCTTAAGAAGTTATTGGGACCTACTAAGAACCTATGTATCTGATTAATAAGTAATTAATAATTAAAAGCATAAATTAAGCATAGATAAACACATACAGTATGTGAAACAGAAACATTTCAAATGTAAAACAAAATATTCTTAAGGTCTTGGACGATAAAGTGAACAGACGTTGACCAGATGGACTTTAAACAGAACATACCTGTAATAAAAACAACTTCAAAAGGCTACAGTGGCAAGTGTACTGCTTACCAAAAATAGGGGATACCCCAAAATAAAAATGTCCTAAATTTTACTATGACCTCCCCTTACATTTGAGGAATAGCAGCTTCATTGGGATGCTACGTCGACCCTTCTACAGTCTGAAAATGGCCAGAAATGGTCTTTGTAAATGGCTGTATGCAATAAACCACTTTTTTTCAGATGGGGGAACAAGGTAAAAAGCATAAGATATGCCAAAGCTCACAAGGATTGGATTGAAGATCAGTCGAAAAGAGGATTATGGAGTGACAAATTCAAGTTTGACATCTTTGGGTTTAATAGTTGACAATGATTTACAGTCGATTCCGGTTAATAGGACCACCGGTTAATGGGTCCAGCTGCTTATTCGGACACAATCCTATAATATGTGTAATGTTATTTGCTTAATCGGACCAAAGAACGTCTACAGTATGTAATATCCGTGAAGAAACTTTTAGTCTCTGGCATCACTACCCAAAAAATCCAGAGTTTCTCCCCAGCCCTCTACTGCCACCTACAGGTCTTTGCTTAACATTTTCATTTACTACAAAAAAAGAAGCCACAAGTCGCCACTTAGCCACTGCTAAAGCGCGTCAGATCACACTGGATAAGTTCTTCAAACGTTGACTGGAATTTAGTAAGAAC
>JAUZSU010014071.1:0-11018 GCA_034780255.1 Parotocinclus maculicauda
TAATAGGATTTGTTTCGGTACTTTAGGATTTGGTCCGAATAAGCGGCTGGTCCCATTAACCGGTAGTCCAATTAACCGGATTCGACTGTATACCCTAATTTTTGTGAGCAAAATTCAAACAGTAAATGAGTGTACTGTAAAATACAGCAATTATTATTCTTATTTTTGTCTTATATAAAATTTGTAACACCATTTATTAGAGGATTTCCATTTACCAAGGAACTTTACCATTTTGTTTTCTGCTTTTAAGACTGTAATTCTCTTTTCAGGTGTCACAAGGCTTTGCTTGGACAAGTTTTCTCTCATTCAGACGTGAATTAGATGTATACAAGACTGATTTTATTTCCGGTTATAATCCTTATGACGGTCATGTTCTTGCGCACTTGAACGGACATTAATTCGATGGACGTTAAATGCTACATGCCTATAAATACTGCAATACGGATTAAGTGATTAAGTTGACTAAGTATTTTAATAATCTCACAGCCCTAATATTGATGTCTTTTTACAACACTGTACCTTTAAATATTTGGCCCCTTGGTATGGAAACTACAATGGAAAATACATAGAGGCACAGACTGACTGTGGAAAATCGAACATCTGTCATGTCGAGAGCACACTCTTCTGTGCCTTTGTGCTGCAATGCAAATGACATGTTTAAATGAATGGATTGATTTTCCAAAGTTTTGTGTACGCATCAAGGTAGTGTATGCAAAGTGTGCACAAAGTTATAGGTAGTAGAGAAAAATAAGATCTGAAAAACTGATAAACAGCTATTTTGAAATAATAGAGGTCTTTATTATATGTTTATTTTGTTGTAGCAACCTGACATTTTATCAGACAACAGCTCAGTATGTAAATCTAAAATATTTGTTCGGCACGAACATGTATTCATCTATAATATACACTTAGGTCTGATCAAGTGTTTCATCCGAAGACTGCATTTTCACCAGCCAGACCAGAAACAAGAGCAAATAAAATGATGACCGCAAGAAAACGGAGCCAAAACTAAATCTGGGTGGAGCAGGCACTAGTAATTATCTATCAAACCACTCTCTTATTAAGCCAGACCATGACTGTAGCATTCAGAGTTTTTATACAGCATGCATTAAACCTGCTATTGTTTAAGAGGCCAGTGTTTGTGCTTATAAATCATTTATTTGTTTTGAAGCTATGTTCTTAGGGCACTTTTGGAAACAGTTCTCCAGAGTCACTTAGACCGAGTCCATGTAGCTGTGGGCTAATTGCCTGTCTAAGCAGCTCAACAGTGGCAGGTCACTGCAGTGACAGTTGCAGTTTGTTCTGGTCAAACACCTATAAGAAGAATATTAGTGTAGTTATTGCCTGTTTTGATCATTATATTTTTTATTGATGTACTGGGAAATGGCAGTTAACTTTTAGCAATACTGCTGCAGTAAATATCAGTGCTTACATGAAAAAAATATTTTGGAAACTGTGGTATCAAGTATTAAATATTTAATTGTAATCGAGTGCAAAATTTAATCTTAGTATTTTATGTTTATTTTATGTATATTAGTGGTGCACCGATCGTTATCAGTCGATTTCTGTGACAAAGCATGTGATTAGCGTATTATATGTGTGTACCAAATTACCTGATTAGTAGGCTTCCATTAATTTCTTAAATATACAGAATATATATTAAAAAAGTTGAGAGAACATATTTAAATAAAATGCAAATTAGTCTTCCACAGTTGCTTACACAATAAGCCTCTAAAAACAAACAGAGGTAGAACAGTCTCAAGTTTAAATGTGAGCTTTATTCTAATTAACACGTTGGACATTTATATGAATGGGTGTTGATCGGATGGTAATTTTATAAAACAATTGAAATGCGATTCAGTTAGAGCAATGTTGATGTGCTATAATGCTGTTAATTGTGACACCCCGAACTTTGCATGCATCAGTTTTATTGAACTTGTCAGAATTGAATTGACTTTCAGCTAAAATGGTCATTTGTTTTATTCAAGTTGATTTCCTGCAGAGGTTAAGCATCTCTGAAAGCTCAGTGTTAAAAGCCAGCTGCTGGATTTAAAGGTTCTTGAGGTCCTGGGTTGAAGTCCTAGGTGGGCCAGATGGTGGGCTAAGGGAACTCTGAGATGGTCTGAGACCCTTTTCATGGTATATCTCTGCTTATAAATTCTAGGTTAGGCGCCGGCCCTCCCCTGAGACCATGATCAGGATAAGCAGGATAAAACAGGATGCTCTGATTTGCTTTTGTGTATTTTGGGAGGTAAATGGTTCCCAATGATCCCATGTTATGCCAGAAGCATGTTCTGCATTAATTTTAATACGTGTGATGTCACTATGTCACATTGAGCATTAGACGGCTCACAATCTGATTAGTTTTTTGTTTGCATGAACTCTGTTCACCATTAGCTTATTGCTAATGAATTGTTTTAAATTATATGTTCAAAATACACACACACACACACGTACATACAGATGACAGCACAAACTGTCAGTTACTGCAATCAGTGCTATGCTCTTGATAAGCAATGCCACCAAATGGTTTAACTATGTTTGGATTAACGATATTTCTATTTAACAATGGGAATTCAATAATGCACATAAATACACATTCAGCAGAAATCGTACTTTTAATTTGATAAATAGTACGATACTCTCCTGCAATCTTCTGTGCTAAATGAGAAAATCGGCAGTGCGTGTGATATAGGAAGTGAGGAGTGCTGGGAAATTTAGTGAGGAAAAGCTGTGGATCACTTTGTTTTTCACTTTCAATACATTTACATTTATGTCATTTAGCAGACACTCTTATCCAGTGTGATTTAGAACTGATAAAATCTTATAACCCAAGAAGCCGTGGATTAAGGGTCTTCCTCATGAACCCAGCAGTGGCAGCATGAGACTTTCAACACTTTGTTACTAAATAGGCTTTGTTCTTAATGATTTACTGGTTTCTGGTTGGACTCGGTCATTATGATTTGTATTTTCATTTAGGCTTATCTCCCTCTTTTCATCAGCTTAAAGTCTGAAATTGGGCCAACATCTGCAAAGTCATTGAAATCGTCCACCAGCTTCCCCCTCTTCTCGGTTTCTCTGCCGATTCTTTCTTGTATCGCACAATGCCTTAATTTTGCTGTTCTTTTCGTTTCTCTGCATTAATTTGCTCCTTTAGCAGTATTTTGAGATTACTGCATTGTATTGCTGCAGCTGAGTGAGTATTGGGGGTCATGTTTTCTGTGGATATGCATCTGTTCATTTTAACCCAAAATGTGACAGTGTTCCTGTGACACCCACCTGCCATTACTTAAATAAGATTTATTCAGCAACAGCAAAGTGGCAGCCATTAAACACATTGAAGTCTGACTCGTTGTTCCAAACTGTTTATTCTTTTAATTTGCCTCAGGTGCCCATGGCTTTCAGAGCAGTTTTCAGTTGCTGTGCCTATTTACAACGGCATCATCTTCCTTTTCGTGTTGGCCAACTTCTGTATGGCTACCTTCATGGACCCTGGCATCTTCCCTAGAGGTAATCAGTCATGCACCGTCAGGAAATTTAGCATATTATTGCAAAATTATTGCCAAATGTATTGGCCCTCAGTTTAAACATGAGTAAACTGACTATGTTTGTTTGGTTTTGATTTGCAGAATACTTAACTGAAAATCATTAAAAATAATCACAATTATTGGTACCTCTGTATTTATTATATTGTGCAGCCATCACTAACACAACAGCACTGACAGCGGTAAATGCTTTTAAGCGATCAAAATAAAAGTTTTACCATGACCTGATTTGAAGAAAGACAGTCTATGAAAGCACATATGTAATGGAAAATTGGCAGGAATTTACCAGTAAGTCAAATTTCGAACAGCTTGGAACATGTGAAAGAATGTGAGAAACTGGAAAATATTACAAGCGTGGAGATTAGAAAGATCATGCCATCGGACTGTAGGGTGTTGAAAAGGTGATATGTGGAATAGTGCTATTTCAGAGTGTTGATATAGTCAAAAATACAAACTTAAAACTAGAGTCGAATCTTGTAATCGATGTGGGATGAATATTCATAATGGTCTAAATAATTATAATAATAGTAATGTAGGAGGATATCAACAAGAAGGAGTTGTTGATATCAAATTAAATCCTATATGTGTGAATGCAATGCTGATAAAGGTAAATGATTAGAGTGATTTTATTAGTAAAAACAGTACAATTGAATAGAGGCTCTAGTTACCCTGTTAGGCTGCCTCTTGTCTGGATGTAAGATGGGATACAGTTGGGCATTGGAGACATCTAGTTTCCGTATAGTATCCTGTGTCATATTATTCCACAGAGGTTGCAGCTGGGCTTGTAGATCCTGCACACATATAGGCTGCCAAAGCTGGCGTCCCAGCTGCTCTACTAAATGTTTAATTTGTGATAAATCTGGTGACCAGGCAGGCCAAGGAAGTGTTGTAATCTGGTGGAGACATTTCTAGGAATTCCTTTCTGTGTGTGATTGAGCGTCATTCTGTTAACAAATAGGCATCACATGGCTGCAAGTTGTCCTGCACACATCACTTAGATGTTAGTGTCCCTCATCACTTTTATGTCCCTGTTAAGAACCAGTGTTTTATCAGACCACACCTGTAATAATTTGCATATTTTCCACTGACGTAACTGCATGCTAAGTCTTGCAGCAATCTGACCTTTCTATTTGGATGCACTATTTATCTTTTTTTGTCAATTTGTTTTTATTAACGGTTTGAGTATTCATTGTTGTTGAGAAACACTGCATCTGTAAAAATGCGTGCAGAAATGTGCAGTCCGTTAGCACTGTTGATTAGACTGGTTTGCATTGGCTGCATGAAACAAAGCGGTATTCACTTAGCAGCTAACATCTGTTTGTTCTGTAGCTGAGGAAGATGAGGATAAGGAGGATGATTTCAGGGCTCCACTTTATAAAACAGTGGAAATTCGGGGCATACAGGTGCGAATGAAGTGGTGCTCCACTTGCCGTTTCTACAGACCACCTCGCTGCTCACACTGCTCAGTGTGTGACAACTGTGTGGAGGTATGAATACACATGTATGCATACAAATATATACCTGTCACTGCAACAGCAGTCCTTCATGCACTGAGTGAATGGGATTTATATGGATGATCTTTAACAGAATGTGGTGGAAGTTGCGTATCCCTAAGTCTGCTGACTGTCACCGAATTCAGAGTAGTACAGAATAAATTGTGGTACGGAGCTTATTTAGGGAGTTTCTTAAAGTACTGCCTCGTTGCAGAACATTGCATCTTTTGGTTTTTAAAAATGCACATGCATTAGATGATAAAAAAGAACACAATCCAACTTGACGATGCCATTTATCTCGTCCCATTTTTGTGTGGTGGCACAATGCGTCGTTATACCCTTATTATCAATGAAAACCCCTATTATTTAGTAGTAATATATTATATTTGAAGGGCAGCACGGGGGCTCGGTGGGTACTGCCTCACAGCAAGGTGATCCCGGGTTCAATCCCAGTCCTTTCTGTGTGGAGTCGGCATGTCCTCCCCGTGTCTGCGTGGGTTTACTCCGATTTCATTCCACAGTCCAAAACATGCGTGTTAGGTTATTTGGTGTCTCTAAAGTGGCCCTTACTGTGTGACTGGGTGCATGACTGTGTGTGTACCCTATGATGGATTGGCGTCCCATCTATGGTTGCTCCTGCCCTTGCGCCCAGAGTTGCCGGGTGTACACCGGCTGGCCCGCGACCCCGTGTGGATTAAGCGGGCGATAATGAATGAATATTATATTTGAGTAAAAGCATAACCTGTTATTGGATAGACATCCTAAAACGATGAACTAAAGTAACATGTTCATCGTGTAACACTTAGACTTTTCTTGATACTGTGCAGGGGAAAGGATCAGTTAAGAGCAATCTGCCTGATCTATGTTTTCATGTATGTTTCTCAGAGTTCTCACACTACTCATGCTTGGCGTTCTTTTATTCAATGTAAATAAACAGGCGTGTAACGATGCAATGCGTTGCAAAAATGTCACAGTGTGCGTTGAAAAGACCGACACGGTCTGTTTATGCCATGTAATGCAATTGCATTTTTTGAGTGTCAGAGGGCACATATGTTGCGTCCATTTTCAAATTAAATTGAAGTTAAAAAAATTTATTGCAGCAGACTAAAGATTCTGTTTGTTTACTTTTTGTACAGGAAAAGTTAACGTTCTGTTGAGTTGTTCTTCGGAATTAAAGAAGGAAGGTTTTCACACGGTGCTGAAGCTACAATAGAATTTTATTTACAATTCTAAGTTACTGTTTCTAGTAATCTGTTTTAGTTGGAGAGCTCTTAATATATTTGTGTAACTCAGTATTGTGAACCGAATCACGATCAGGGTGTCGTTACACCCCTGTTAATAAGTGATGTCATTCTAACCTCTTTTCTTCTCTATTTAGGATTTTGATCATCACTGTCCATGGGTGAACAACTGCATAGGCCGGAGGAACTACCGCTACTTCTTCCTCTTCCTGCTCTCTCTGACCACTCACATCATGGGGGTCTTTGGCTTCGGCCTGCTCTTCATCCTCTACCACACGCAGCAGCTTGACCGAGTGCACTCCGCTGTCACGTATCCTCTTATGAGCGTGTAAAGGGAAATCCACGGGGCTCCATGTTGTGTTTCAGTGTTAATGGTGAACAGTTTTGTTATTGCTCTTGTTTCTCTGACTCTGCAATTTTTTCCTTGACCACTTTTCTCTCAGTATGGCTGTCATGTGTGTAGCTGGACTTTTCTTCATCCCAGTGGCAGGACTTACTGGTTTCCACATTGTACTAGTAGCACGAGGCAGGACCACTAATGAGCAGGTCTGTGTGTGCATATTTGTTAGTCTGACAATACTCTGGTTCATAAGATTACAATCGGTAGCATTTAGGATCTGTCTTATGACTAATATAACCCTGCTTTAAACACGCTGTGGTAGACATAAGCCTACACTGTTATCATTTAGGTAGTATGAAGTGGGTATTTATAAATCCATAATTTAGGACTTTATATCACCTGAAATAGTTTTTCCAAGTTTAAGATTCATGAATTGATGACCTCTTGAGGACAACATAAAATTCACTCCCACGCAACTAGTGTGAAATAAGTGAATTATCCAACAAATCTAATTATAACAACAAATATGTATGATGTTGGGCACCAGTGTGTACTGGAGCCAAAAGCTTTATTAGGAACATAAGAATTTGAGTAAAAATGTAAATCTGTGAAAAATGTACATTGAATTTCAGAATTTTGTAGATTTTGGCCCTGCTTTAACGCAGGTACAGTCTTGTTTGAAGAGTTCGTGGACTGTAAAATTTTTTGATACTTGTGCGTAAATATGACCTAAAACATGGGATTTTTTTTCCCTCCTCCAGGTTGTAAAAGTAGATAAAGATAATCACATTAGAATGTATTATGCTTAGCTTTTTATTTATTGAGCAGTGTTCCAATATTGTACGTTTTTTGTATGTGGCAAATATGTGAACCTTTACCGTCAGTATCTGGTAATACTTGTGCAGCAGTAACTGAAACTAAATGTTTCTGGTAATGGTCGATCAGTTGTACACGTGGGTTTACATTTATGTCATTTAGCATATGCCCTTATCCAGAGTGACTTAAAATTAATACAGTCTTACAATCTAAGCAGTTGTGGTTAAAGGCCTTACTCAGACACCCAACTGTTACAGAGGTGGGATTTGAACCCTGGACCTTAGTCCAGTACCTTAACCACTAGACCACCTTAACCACTGGGCATTTAAATCCATTCTTACATTCAGAACATCTTCAACACGTTCACACATGAACTGCTTCCATATTTCTATTGGATAAAGATCAGAACATAGACTTGGCAATTCCAAAACACGAACTTTCGAACGTGAACGTTCTTCTTTTACTTCTTTTGGTAGAACGACTTGCATATGTATGACCCACATGCTCTTTACAGTTCATGAACAGATGTTCTGATATTGTCCTTTAGAATTTGCTGGTATAATTCATAATTAATTGTTCTTTTAATGACGAGCCTGTGGCCTCATGCCTACGACTGCAGTACAGCAGTACCAATATCTCACACTATAGCACTCTCTTGCGTATTATTGCTTAAATATAGCAGGAGTATGTTACTCCTGAGTATGACTATGCTTTTTTCATGCAGAGATAATCAAGATGGGGGAATGTGTTCCCATTTACAGCAGAAGCTAAAGTGCGGGTGTTGTGGTCTCTTGTTTTGTACATGTGACTCAGCACCAGATGTCTGCTTAGCAGGTATAGGATATAAATCAGCTTATACTTAAGACAGGCTGATCTTAAATCAGAAGCTCTTTATTTATCAGAGAAAAGCACTGTTGTTGTAGTTTCTTTTAAGACCCGTCTGATTAGACCTTTTTCAGAGTCAGTTTTTATACACATGAAAATGGTATCTGTGCCAGTGTTGAAGTCCATGTCTTATAAGCTGCATAGTTAAGAACAGTGGTGCCATTGTGTCTTATCAAGAGACTCAGAAAGACCTTAGAAGCAGAAATGCTTTGAAAACAGCATACGTTGGGTAGAATAAAACCGAAGAGTAAGACAGAATTTCTTTAATTTTTTCGCACCTTTATTACAAGGCATGTTATTAATTCTACATAATTACACAGTTTTCAGTGATGGGTAGACGTGTGATCAGTCTGTGGTGGTTGTTAAAAGAATCTAGTCATGTCAGTGGGAGTGGTGTGTTTTGAAATGTAACTGCCTCTGGGGTGATTCCGGTGCCATTGGAAATAGGGGCGAGTGACATTTTAAATTTACATGGTTTTATTGTGGTTTATTCTACATGCTAAGTAGTAAAAGATTATATCACAAGTTCATATGAACCTTATATTTGAGTTATATATGGTTTATAACCGCATAGCTTTATTGCAATATTATTTGTAGGCTATATTGCCTAGTCCTAGGGAACAGATGCTCTGGTGCCTTCTGCCAGATTGCATGAGGATGATAAGTCCGGGACAGTGCTGGGAGGGGCTGCCCACAGTGCTGGTGGTCTTGGGGATGCAGCATGGTAGGCGGTGGTGATGTTTGGAGATGCACCAGTGACCTTCTGAAATCTCTTTAAAATCTGATAAAGGGTACTGTGGTCCAAGAGAGTGCAGTTTATTTACCAGAGAGTGAGACAGCTTTTCAGGATCATGTTTTGAAGAAGATGTTGAGGAGAGGACAGGGGTGGTTTGCTCTTTTCATGCTCTGCAAGATTTGAAGTCGCTCCTGGCCTTTGTTATTATTGATGATCTCTGTTTAATTCTCATGAAAACATTTTTTATCTATCTTAGGTAACCATTTTCTAGGGTCTTTTTAAAATAGTCACCTAATCACAGTTACCGCATTTATCATCCACCTTTTGTTCTGTTACATGATGCTGACCAAAATGAACGTCACCCAGACCCAGTTTACCATAGTCATTTACTTTACAAATAGTGCTTTATTTTAAATAGTAATATTAATTAAAACACAATATGAAAACATTTAGTACTGTAGTCTACAATAGTAATTCCTATACTGGCATGATTTAGAAACTTCACACACTTAACGAATGGGAACAAAAATAAAAAACTTTCATTCCCTGTTAGGCCAGGCTTTTTTAATTGCTAGTTCCTCGGATGTCCCTACTTAAGAATCTACGGAGGAGGGAGGAAAAAAAATTAAAAGAAATATTTTTCAGCACTTTTCAGTTTCTCAAGGACTATGTGGAATCAGTACAAGGAAGGAGAAAGAAATAAAAATAATTTTTTATTTAAAAGTAAAAATTTATTTAACCTACCATTAAATTAAAGTGAATTTGGAAAAAAATTAAATGAACAGAATAAAGCCGTTGCCTCTCCACCAAAGGGGGGGGAAGTGCTGCGGCAAATCCGAGAAATGCAAAAAAATATATATATTTTTATATATGTGAAATATATATATATATTTCATATATATATATATATATATATAATTTTTTTTTTGTATTCTTCAAATATGATCGTCGGCAGATCCGCGAAACAAGCAATAAAAAAAGTCTGGCATTATAATTCTTAAGATCTTTGGTCGTTAAGGGAGGAGACTTTAATCAAATGGATGTTAAACGTCACAGACCTGTATTACCATGGGAGCAATTCATCCCATTGTATTGTCCTTGTATGGCTGTCTAGTGTTTTTTAATAAAAACAAGGTCAAATATAAGCAAGCATACATGCAATTAATCATGATGTCACTTATATTTGGGAGCAATTACATAGAACAGGTCATTAACGTTGTTTTGTCTATAGGTGACGGGGAAGTTCAGAGGAGGAGTGAACCCCTTCACAAACGGCTGCTGGAGAAACATAACACGTGTTCTCTGCAGCTCCCAGGCTCCGAGGTATGACCTCACACCTTTTTATAGTCCTTTTTGCACACCTGCTTAAGAAAAGTTTTTATTCATGCAATAGAGATGGAGTTAAGGGACTGAGAAAATATGAAAGTGTAATAATTAAAAACATTGTTTTCATTGGCGTAAATGGGCTCTGCGATATGACGATAGAAAAACATCTATAGTTCAATACCAAGCTCTGTTCGCACCTTTTCGTAGTGTCACTACCTACGTGCTGTATGTCTTTTGGTTTGGATGACAGCATATATGGCGACACAAACAAACATGGAAGGCAGTGAACACTAATTTTTAAACAGGAGAGTTCCACTATCACACAAATCATACCTTTTTTGGTCGGATGAGTTTAACATAACCAGTGCTGTTCCGGCCACACAAACTTGTGCGGCACACGGCTGCTAGACAAACACAGCCACACATGAACAACACTTTAATAAATAGTAACTTTAATTCAGAATTCTGTTAACATCTTTCACCTATTTTTTTTCCAGATTCACTTTAATTTCATTGTAGGGTAAATTCATTTTATTTTAAAATAATTCTTTTTTTTTTAATTTCTTCCTCCTTCCTTGTATTGATTCCACATAGTCCTCAAGAAATTGAAAAGTGCTGAAAAATAAAGATTTATTT
>JAUZSU010014082.1:0-11018 GCA_034780255.1 Parotocinclus maculicauda
CTGGAACAACTGACAAACAGATACGTCTCTGGGAGATATTACATAAGATTAATTAATAAACTGTATAGTAAGTAAACAAAGTAATTAGAAGATGCAGTGATGTAGATGACAGATAATGCTTTGTTTATCAATTTGAGTTCTACAATAATGGGAGATCTCACTGAACAGAGTAAAGGTCTCATCCAGGGCATGCTTAATACTGAATACACTGCTGAATAAAATTTTTGAAAATTCAGAAAGCTATTTTAGACATTGATGAGCCATATTAAATTTACTTGTTTCCATGCTCAGGTGAAATGTGTATTTCTACAATTACAGACTGTAATCTGTTTCTATAGATAGTCCCCTATACTCTGCTCCCTGATGGTGCAGTGCTGAGAAATGCCCAAATTTAACCTGATCACTGGAGGTCCTGGGTGAGACATTAAAGAACAAACAGAGGGAAAGTAATCAATCAAAGTACAAACCCAATTCCAATTAAGTTGAGACGTTGTGTAAAACATTAAATAAAACAGACTATGATGTTTTGCAAATCCTTTTTTAACTATATTCAATTAAATGCATTAGAAATACAGGATTTGTTCAAATGGATAAACTTGGTTTCTTTTTTGCAAATATTCAATCATTCTGAATTTAATCCCTGCAACATGTTCCAGAAAAATTGGGATGTGGGCATGTTTACCACTGTGTTACATCACCTTTCCTTTAACACTCAATAAGCATTTGGGAATTGTGAACATTAATTGCTGAAGATTTGTAGGTGGAATTCTTTCACATTTTTGCTTGATGTACAACTTCAGTTGCTCAACAGTCCGTGGTCCCCATTGCCGTATTTTGCACTTTATAATGCGCCACACATTTTCAATGGGAAACAGGTCTGGACTGCAGGCCGGCCAGTCTAGTACCCACACTCTTTTACTACAAAGCCACATTGTTGTAACATGTACAGAATGTGGCTTGGCATTGTCTTGCTGAGATAAACTTGCACCTTATGTAAATAATTACTGTATCTTGCACTTCTGGTTGGATGCTAACTGCATTTCATTGGCTGTGTACCTGTACTTTGCACAATGACAATAAAGTTGAATCTAATCTAATCTAATCTAATAAACAGGGACGTCCCTGAAAAAGACGTTGCTTGGATGGCAGCATATGTTGCTCCAAAACCTGTATGTACCTTTCAGCGTTAATGGTGCCCTCACAGATGTGTAAGTTACCCACGCCATGGGCACCAACACAGCCCCATACCCTCAGAGATGCTGGCTTTTGAACTTTGCTCTAATACCAATCCTGATGGTCCTTTTTCTCTTTGGCCCAGAAGACACGACGTCCATGATTTCCCATTTAACAATTTAAAATATGGACTCATCAGGCCACAGGACACTTTTCCACTTTGTGTCAGTTCATCTCAGATGAGCTTGGGCCCAGAGAAGCTGGCAGCGTTTATGAGTGTTGTTGGTATATGGTTTTCAGTGTTCCTGAGCCCATGTGGTGATATCTCTTACAGAATGATGTTGGTTTTTAATGCTTTGCATATTTTTTCCACTAAGTGCATAATAGAATTCAACATTTCAAGAAATCTGAAGGAATTTCAGTGGGTAAAGGCCAAGGATGCAAGCCTAAACTGGATACCTGTAACGTCCTATCCCTCAGACAGCACTGCTGATAAAACCACATGGGCAAGAGATTATTGGTGAAGCCATACAGTACAGGGTTACATTAACAAATCGCACTTAAACCTATACTGTGCAAAAAAGAGAAGCCTTAGGGTGTGTTACATTGGTGTTCTAAGGTGAGAGCTGTGCTATTTCTGTCTGCCGCTGCACTAAATTAACCATGTCCATGTTTATGTTCAGAAGTTGAAGACTTCTTTGGGTTCGGAGGCAGGTCACACAGTGAAAAACTGGACATCCATGCACATTATAAACACATGGCTGTGGAAAAATAGGCTAGAGGTACTACACTGGCCCGTCTGCATTCTTGACCTCTTCCCAGTAGAAAATGTGGAGCATTTTGAAACAAGAAATGCAACAACTATCCCATAGTGTTGCACAACTTAAGACACATTTCCAGAAAAAAAAAACCTAATTATTTGGTATTCTTAGTGCCAAAATGTCTTTTTGTGAAAAGTGTTACTTTTTATGTTTTGCATTTTATTGTTTTCAGATATTTATTGCCATTTGTTTAAAGCAAGCTCACAAGGATACAAATATTCATTCTCAGGGTTCACTGCACTAAAGGCTGATGCTTAAGACGTAGGACTGTCTACATTTGGGTTTAGTACAAATTGTGTAAGTCTTCCATAAATAGGAAGACTTACCTGTAATTAGTTAGTTTGCAAGAGAAATTCAATTTTTTGGGTCAATTGTACGATTACTGGTAGTCATTTAGCATAGCATATTTAGCAATATGTGAATGTCACCTGAGCTCTCAGATCCAAGTTTAGTTAAATAGTTGTAGAGTCGGTGGTATGTTGTTCAGTTTTGCTCCTTGCCTACATTCTTTAAATTCCTTTTCTTGCTACCAAGCACAGGTATATGAATTGTTCCATTTATGAATTATGCATTACATTTTACTTATTGTATTGTCCTTTTTGGCTTGTTTTAATAATTAATACGCTAATCTAAGATCACAACACACGCAGGAGTGTAAATGATCTTTAAAGAAACATTGGCATGCCCTTACTCGATTAGGAGTTTTCTGTTATGGTTTCCTCATTTCCTTTTTGTAGAGAATTGGTCTAATAAAGGTTAATCAGACACATCACAATAAGGAACCTGGAGACTTCTGGTGATCCATGTCCATGAAGTGGCTTACTTTGACTAACTCACACTTGTTCACATTCAATGCCCAGTTAATCCATTTCCCGATTGTGGGTGAAGGCCTAAGGTGGGGCCTAACAAGGCATACCACCTCTGGACAGGGTACCAGTCCATTTTAGGGCACAAACACACACATATGCTCATGCTCACTGGGACACTTTATAGATGTCAGTGGACATAATCTTACACAGAGAAGTACCCAGAGAAAACCCATGCAGAAATGGGGAGAACATGCAAACTCAACACAGTCAGGGCCATGCTGGGATTCAACCCCCGATCTCTAGCGCGCTACAGTGCTAACCACTATGTGATCCTGCTACCATGTGTTAGTCAGTAACTAACTGTAAATACTTAACAACAAAACAGTAGGATAAATGGTGTATAAAGGACAAAGCACGGATGAGCTGCGGTTAAGAGTAATTATTATTATGACATGATAGAACTGTCAGCAGAGACATCTGGTGGCTTGGCCTGGAAGTGCAACATTTTCTGACCATGACTCAGCCCTTGATGTTTCCATTATGTTGACAGGGACATCAGGCGTGTGCACATGTCACCCTAGCACGATCTTTTAAACTATGTCATCACCCCTCCTCCTCCCTTCAATGTAAAGGTTATGATCACAAAAAAACGTGGACCAGGTTCAGATCAACAATGTATGTCATCTGCTCATATTTGTCTGTTGTATCTGCTCCTTGCTATGTCAGCTTTTAAATAACAGGTCTTGTATTGTTGCTGGAACATATATACTGCTCACAAAAATGAAGGGATATTTAAAAATGAAATATACCATAATGAAATATCCCCTAATTTTGTGAGCAGTGTAATGGCACCCACACTTGTTTGTAAAAGCAGCACAGCATGTTCTGCCTAAAGCTTTCTGATTCCTCCTTTTTTGTGGGTGTCTGTAGGTACTTTAGGACTGTTTATTCCTTTAGATAAGTAGCATATTATTTTAGACTACCTGCATTGTGCAAGCCACCCATTTAACAGAAGGCAGACTTATGCCATTCACATTTTTTAAGGTCTATTACATATTTATGAAGTCATAGCTATTTAACAAATCTGAAATGATATACTTACTATACAGAATAATTGACTAACACATTAATTACATTTAGATATATATATAGATAAATAGATTTAGAATAGTTGGATCATACTTAACCTCTGGTGATGGTTCTGGCAACGAGGTGCATTTTACCCAATGCTAAGGTGCACTGAATACCATTTGTTGTACAATGTGTTGTCCAACAGCACTTCAGCCATTTGGGAACAGATTTTCCAACTCTGTTTCTTGCCATCTCATTTTATATATTTCAGAGGTGTAAGATTCTTGTATAACAAGTTCCAGCATATAATAATTGCATTACAGCATGTAGGTTTACCTCCTGTTGTAATTGGGCAAATGCTTTTTCTGTATTTCTAAGTGAATACATAAAATCTAAATATTTTTGTCTTAACACCCACTCAACCCCCTTTAGTTGTACACCACTACAACCAAACGGACACCGGCTGCATTAGGTACCATAGCTACACACAGTTTATGTCCAATTCACTGTAATGTGACTGTTATACAATCAAATAATTATTTATTGTTTATTTATTCTACACCCTTTCTAGTGTTCTTGGCAATATACCTCAACTTGCTTAAAGCACCTGACGATCTATGCATAAATTAATCATGTACATTACTGCTAAGCCACATTTACATTTGTATTACATTTGTACATATGTCATTTAGCAGACGCCCTTATCCAGAGTGACTTACAATTAATACAGTCTTATAATCCAAGCTATTGTGGGTTAAGGGCCTTGATCAGGGACCCTACTGTGGCAGAGGTGGGATTTGAACCCTGGACCTTCTTGTCCATAGTCCAGTACCTTAACCACTAGGCCACCACAGTCACTAAGTCACTTTATACCCTGGTAGACTGGCAATAGAATTCTGCATTCATATACCCTTTAGCCATCTTTTTCTAGTGTGGGTTTTCTGACTTTATGCTTACGTTTTCATATTTTGGCATCTTGCTCCAAAAATCATCTTATTGTACAATGGCAATACAGATAACTTATCGTTTCTTATCTTAGCTTTCAATGGTGTTGTTATAATGCTACTGACCTTTCTGTGCTTATTTGTTGAAGCTACAGGCTGTTTTCTAAAGAGTAGATATTGTGCTTGTTGTAAAAAAAACATGCATTTATTTATTACATAGCACTGTGGATCCTTGGAATCTGAATGTGTCTTTATATGTCCAATATGGACATTGAATGGTGCGTTCAAAAAATGTTGCCCCTAAATTTAAACAGTAAATATTACGCATATGACTAGGGCTGCCACAATCATGACATTTTAGCTGACAATTAAATGTCACACAAAAAATTATACTTAGTTAATTATAATAATAATTAAGATATTTAGTTGTCTGTTTTTACACCCTCACTATTTTAGTAGGTTTAATAATAGTGTAATAATGGATACACACTTTTATAATAAACAGCATACATTTATTTGAACCATACATTTATCAAGTTGTATAAATATATTTGTATGCCTATAAACTTAAAAGTTACAGCCATGAAACTTTAGCTGATGATTAGTTGTCATATACATAATTGCATTTATCTATTTAATTCATTGAATGCAGCAAATCCAGTACAAGCCCAATGTGATTAAACAGACATCTTGCTTACTAGCCATATTTAATTAGCAGTTAACACCGATGACTGCCAAAATAATGCACTGCACACAATGCCTACAAATATACAAAAGTAAAAATGCAAAGCAAGACAAAGGTCAACATATCAATGGCAAAAAAAATCATAATTCTGCTACCATACATGGCAAAATAATTACACAGCTAGCAAACAGCCTACATCCTCTATAAACATGTTACAGCACTAGTTTAGAAGTTCTAACTTGGTTTGTATCAGTGCCCTTGGCAAAGCTTATTGTCTGTTCTGTAATGACAGCATTAATACAGAAAAGTACACTCAGATTTAAGAGCAATATTAATTCCTTCAAGATGAAATGGCATATTTTTCAAAGATGCACATGCATTTATCAGAAAAACCCATGCAAAACAAGTAAAATCAGAAAAGGATAGAACGAAAATATATGAAAAGATATGAAAATCCCTTCCGGTCTTTCTTTGATTAACAGTGTTTTTTAAACATTTCAATTATTTTTTCACATATGTTTTGATCCTGTGCCCTACTGTACACCCCAAAGCATTTTGTGGACATTGCTTGTGTACCAAATCATTATAATCACTTCATAAATTTAGTGTTTTACCTCATTACTAGCCATAAACTACCCCAACCTAACTTTCTGATCAGACAAAATGGGAAATATCCTACTTTTATGCTGTCTGTAGTGATTTAAGCTACTTTGTGACCATATAAGAAACTTGACTCTCGTCCACAAATACTGAATACCAGTGCCATATTTTTTGCAATAATGATTTTTAATTCATAATAAAAGCATTTGGTCTTAATCTTACAGTATATTCATAGTGGTGGCTGTCTCATGCATACTAACTGATTACTATAGAGTTTCTAAACATGCTGCAGCTCTGGCCTATTTGTTCAACCCATATCCAAAGCTTCAGACAGATAAGATTCTAGCTGCACATCTTGCATCTAACAAAGCTTCTGCCATTGGCAACAGCTATAAGGTGGTTGAGTCAGGCCTGTAAAGATTACATGCCAGATTACCGTGCTTCCTTATCAAGGTTTTTCAGTGTTACACGGTCATGAAGCAGCAGCACATTTGAATGATTGTGTGTATGTAGTAATACATTGTGAAGGATAATTGGTTGTAAAACTTTAGTGTCCAAGTAAAATATGCAGTTCATTCATTATCTGACCATCAGTTAAGCAAATTATTATTCACAAAAGCCTGTATTTATTTCATGGAGACAAGGTAATCTATGCCTATTTGTACACTCAATTCTGGTGACGACTGAAATGTCTGAAGTTAAGCCATGATTTTAGTGTTGAGTACCATATAAAAATGTCAGTTAAAAAGCCTTCATTAATACTTAGCAATTATATACTGTTAAATTATCTTTCAGAAATACTGTTTGTTAAAATGTGCTTCACCAAAGTATTGGTATCCCACTAACCTCAGTCTTTGTTATAGCAATGAGGGGCAATGCTGGTCTAATGCACCTATATGCATATGTATACCCACCTCTGGCGATACTGAATGAGTAATCCACTATATAAGCCCAGAGACCACAAATTTTATAAAGAACAGCCCACATTTTAGGGAATGGCATTATGGCATTATGATGCCAAAAATCCGCAACATAACTACATAGTCAAAAAACAAAGAGAGGCAAAGAGAGCTCTGTTGGTTACTGAGTAGCATTCTGGGCCCATACACACTAATAATAATAATTATTATTACTAATATTATTACTTTAATTCATTACTAGGTCTAATTTGCCCTCATCGCAACTTTTTGGAATCTGTTGCAGCTCTGATATGCTTGATATGCAGGAATGGATGTTTATTAACAAATGAAATGAAGTTGACCAGACAAACATGAAATATATCAGGTTCATACTGTCTGCAATGAAATAAAAGCCAAAGGAGAAGTCAAAGTAGAAAGAAACACTGTGTTTTTTTTATATGCATTTACCATACTGTCCCAACTTTTTCCTGGTTTGGGGTTGTATATACACTGGTTCACATTCACTCGTTGAGCCTTCCTGTCATCTGGCTGATCGTCCATCCTGTTCATAATATTATTGATCAATGCAATTTGGTAAAACGTATCAGTCATTTCAGTCATTCACGAATCACTCGTGCTTTCAGAGGTATCTGTGACTCATTTAACTTGTTTGCACGCGGCGTTCTTGGGAAAATTCCCTCCTTTATATTTACATCACAGTTGCCAAAAAAATGTTTTGTGGTTCGATGTCCACACAGGTCAGCGTCATATTCATACATTCATTTTTCATATTCCACATAATGCACCTGTCCTTTGTATATATATACGTATATATGCAATTTTCAATTTGTACCTTGTATCCTCTAATCATTTTAGGTGTGCTAATCTTTGGAATGGGTTTCACAATAAGGACATTGCTGCATCACATTAGAACACACAGAGAGATTCACACATTTATGCTTCATGCACTGCTGGGAGGAGGGAGCTTTGCCAGAGACACACACTGCTGTTGTTGCCATGGTGCAGTCTGAACTGAGCTCTGTATTAGTCTTGCTGTGCCTAATAGGAAGAGACTGGAAGCCTGAGCTATGCTTTTGTAGACAATTGCATAAATAAGCATATAGGCCAGTAAATGGATAATGCTTTATACACAAATCGTCCTCTATAGCGACTTACAGTGTGCATAAAGTAAGGTTTAAGTACATCAAAGGATTAACAAATTTTACTAGAAGCTTAAATACATAATGTTAAATATACAGTAGTAATATACAGTCATATATATATATATATAACATTGCTAGCTATATAATGCTATATAACTACTAGGAAATCCTATAGTCAGGTAAATGCTGTATATTACATTATATTTACATTAGCTTTGTTGTAATGTGGTATACTTGTATAACAGCATACACAAGGTACTGAAGCCAGTATATAACACCCAAAATAGGTCCTGTGTGGATTAATATTCCCTATTACAATTACAATTATGTAATCATTCAAATCCAAATGTTTTATGTCCTCATCCGAATCAGTGCAATGCCACTGATAAAGCTTTCTGTAGCAGAGGTGGGGCTTGGCTGTGTTTTGTAGCTCAGTCTTTTTTCCATTTTTCTTTTTCTGTTACACAGAATTGCTTTCTGTAATAAGCCAAAAGCACTCGATCAATTGTTTCTGAACTAAGTCATGCATTTGCCTTATGGTGGCTCGGTGGGTAGCACTGTCGCCTCACAGTGAAAAGGTCCTGGGTTCAGTCCCCAGGTGGGGTGGTCTTAGTCATTTCTGTGTGGAGTCTGCAAGTCCTCCCTGTGTCTGTGTATGTTTACTCCGAGATCTTTGGTTTCCTCCCACAGTCCAGAAGACATTCTTGTTGGGTTAGTTGGTGTCTCTAAAGTAACCCTTGTGTGTGAATGTGTGTATGAGTGTGTGAGTGAATGTGCCCTACAATGGATTGGCACCCTGTCTAGGGTTGTTCCTGCCTGGCGCCCTATGCTGCTTGTTAGGCACAGGCTCTTCTTAAATCAAGCTATTGAAGAGCAATAATAATGTAGTAGTATGAATATAGATTTTTGGCGATTTAATCTTGCCTGAAGACACAATTTAACATTTGAAACACCTTAAACTGTCTATATAAATATGGATTAATGAGCATGAGTCATGTAATTATCTCAGGTTGTTTGAGTTATCAAATTACAACTCCATATCTTAATACCATAAATAGAGGTTAATACCACTAAAGGAGGTTAGGTGCCACCTTACGAAGGTGAACAGTTAGAATGGCAAATCAGACTTACTGGTGTATTTGCTTTGCAGTTGTTGGGCAGGAATACAATTTTCCCTTGCATACGATGGGCAGGATTCAAATCCTTCTGCAAATTAGGACTGATGAGTGGCTCCTGAAATGATTACAACATAGATGGGACAATATGATAAACTTTAGTTTTTAATCATTATAAATGAATAACCAGGTGTTATGCTGGTAAGTATATTAATTTGCATTTTATTCCAAATGTTAGAATTAAGACTTGCAAACGCTGTCTATAATTTTGAATGGTGCTGCACTATTGATGCCCCGATGATTTTCAAAACATAATCACTCACTATTAATAGTGAGTCATTTTTAACCTTGATTTATTTGTCAGTTGTGATTGCATGAAAATAGTTCTCCTTTATGGTCTCATATTGGCTGAAGTAAAACAGGAGCATTTCTATACTATTTGTCGTACTGGGGCAAACAGAATTTAGAGGGGCACAGCTGTGCCTATGTGCTTTTTGAAGATGCAGAGGTATTATGGGAGATGTAGCGGCTGTAGTGAACTTGCATGGCGAGTCCTGTAGTTCTGCTTAACAAGTTTTTACTTCTGTAATGTTAGTGGGACAGAGGAACATTTTTCTTGGGATGGTGCCCCAGTAAAGTGGGTCTGATGACGCCCCTGGTGTGATATTAATGTGCATAGCTCAGTGATCACTCTGATCTAACTGGAGATATGTACTGAGGGGTAATGCACTGATGTTCCATCCAAAGATATGTAAAAGAGCTACATCTAGCCCCTATGTGGGAGGCAATTTGTTTTGGCAATCCCTGATCTGATACATTTAAGACAAAAGCGTTTTTACGACCCTTTGGCACAAATATGCCAACATATGGATCAGTTTCCAAAATATCATAATTGGGGTGTTAAAGTAGCTCCATTGATCCTGTGTTCCGCAATTTATTTGCTGCCATTTTCCTGCTTACTGAAATTCTTCATCATTTTACACACCTACATAAATTTGTCGGCCAAACTGAACGCAGGCACACTGAGTGAATGGATCTGTGTGGGTGCATTTTAGTACAAAGATGGGGGCCAGAGATATGTTAGAAAGAATAGAAAACATGAGCAGGGTTTTCTTCCAAGCTGAGAGCAAGATATGCCTCTATCAATGGTGTTATTTTGTTTTAATAGCAAATTCCATCAACGTATTCGGAGTAAGGATAACCTGCAAACTCCTACCATGCAATGCCAAATAGCTTTGTCACTCAAACTGCCTTAAAGCTGCTGAATGAACATTCATTTAAGCAAATAATATTGTAATGTCTATACATATTATAGTACTGTACTCTCTATACGTCATCCTTCTCAATTGAAGGTCAGACTGGTGGTTTATTTATTCATTTTTTATTATTGTTATGCAGTCAATATTAAATATTTTTGTAAATTTCTATAGAATATATACAGTGGTTCTCAATCACCTTGGTACTTATCGAATTCGGTTCTTAACAGACAGATATAATAAATTCCCTGGTTCTCCTTGTTTGCTTTAGTATGAGTTCAGCTGTGCGACTCATTTCAGCCGATTCACAATTTAGTACTCGTTCATTCAGTGTTTTAGATACATATAGAGTAATGTATTATTAGTGTGACGGAATGTCCATGGGTCCTCCAGAACAAAAGCTGCAGTTTGTTAGGGTTCCTACCTTCCCCCGGTGCGTTCGGTCGTCCTCGCCGGTCGCCATTACAGAGCCATCGGCGGGG
>JAUZSU010014093.1:0-11017 GCA_034780255.1 Parotocinclus maculicauda
ATCTACAACACAATGTATAGGTACTCAGCATGCGAAGCATAATACTGTAAAAAAACAAGTTTTTACTAAATTCCAGTTAACGTTTGAAGAACTTATCCAGTGTGATCTGACGCGTTTTAGCTGTGGTTAAGTGGCGACTTGTGGCTTTTTTTTGTAGTAAATGGAAATGTTGGGCAAAGCCCTGTAGGTGGCAGTAGAGGGCTGGGGAGAAACTCGGGAGTTTTCGGGTAGTGGTGCCAGAGTCAAAGAGTTTCTTCACGGATATTACATACTGTACACGTTCTTTGGTCTGATTAAGCGGAGTTTTGGTCCAAATAAACGAATAACATTACACGTATATAATAGGATTTGTTTTGGTACTTTAGGATTTGCGACTGGTCCCATTAACCGGTGGTCCTATTAACCGGAATCGACTGTATTTAGTCCATGTGTCCCCCACAGGCCTGGGTGCATTTCTACCTGCTGCTCACAAGGCGGCGTTTTTGCAGGTTGTCAATTTATCAGGTGCATCTCTCTCTCTCTCTCTCTCTCTCTCTCTCTCTCTCACTCTCACGCGCGCACACACGCACAAAAGCGCACACAGTAACATGTACCTGGATGCATGTACAGAAACTGGAGCTGCTCGCTTTTCCCTGAGCGCCACTGCAAAACCTGATTAACGCTCTTCTTTTTACAAACGTTTTATTCATTAAATGGCTTGCAGGTCTGCAGAAGAAGGCAGTGACAGCATGAACAAGAAGCGCATATCTCTATATGGATCCATGGATCCAGCGGAACCGAGAGAGGACGAAGTAAGAACAGGTGAGCAGATCGGACTAGGTACAAAGCGCCGTAAGTAACAAGTACAGATGCACCGAACCTGCGCGCTTAATGATTTATCAATTTGTTAGGAAGTTTAGTACGAGGCCAAATATTATATGGTCTGTATGTACTAGATGAATCAACATAAAATAATCTACAATCTGTACAAACAGCCATCTAATTATGTGGCTAATATATGTTATATGCTTAAAAATCGAGCAACGACGCTGCACCTTATCACCATATTAATGTTAGTGTAACATACTGAAAATGGTCCATGACTGAAACGATGGTCAGTGGAAGTCCTATGGTGGTCCCTTTCTGATGGACAAGGAGTAACTGTATACTTACAAAAGCAGGTTAATCTAATAAAATGGCCATTAAGTATTAAGTATGTGTGCTAAATACACTGAATACTGAAGAATATGTATCCACATGGGGAATATTTCCTGCAGAACCTAAGGATGCAGCTGTCAGCATCACCTGCTCAGGCTTTTCTTAAATGTATTACAGTATTCATTACAAATCATTTAATGAACATAACGATTTAAGTGAAAAGTTAAATATTAAAAAATATGTACATTTCAGACGTTATTAGTATTTGACATGTTTCTACTTTTGCTGGTATGGTATGGTATGGTAAGTGGTATGGTATGGTAAGTGGTATGGTATGGTAAGTGGTTTGGTATGGTAAGTTGTATGGTATGGTATGTGGTATGGTAAGTGGTTTGGTATGGTATGGTATGGTAAGTTGTATGGTATGGTATAGTATCTGATGAACCATGTCATTCCAACATGGCTTCCTCTTTATAAATGCTATATGGGGTTTAGGTTAGGTAACTGTGGTAGAAAGTCCGTGTTTAGCACTCGTTGATCTTCTTTGGTCTTTAAGTAGCTGTTACGCATCTTTGCGTGATGTAAGGCCACTAGAGAAAATAAGATATAAAACTACGACTTTCCTCTGCACAGGGTCCTAAGAGTACGTATTTTATATAATTATTGTGAATTTTCTTTATCTAAAAATGCAGTGGCATTGAAAATGCCCTTTATATTTACATTGCAGTAGCATAAAAAACTATGGGACATTGTGTACCTTCAAATCATTTCTCTGAGTTTTTTCTAGCTCACACATTCCTCGTTCCTTTGCCATGGTGCACTCCGCCCCACACATTGGAAACCATTGCTGTAACCTTTCTCACATTGTTAGATCTAATATTTTACATACTAAAGCTTATTTAACAAAACTTCTTATCCCTGTTACTGGCTTTACCAATGATAACTGTAACTCTAGGTCTGGCTGTAAATTGAGTCTGTAATGACTGTGATGTTGGAGTGGCACCTGTTTGATTCTCCAGGAATGTACTTAGAAAGAAAGTTTATTGCTATCACACAGGTTTATAGGCATTGAGCTGCTCAGAAACGTGACTTTAAATAAATCAGCTGGGTGAGAGCTTGGAATTGGGTTTGGCCAATATTAGTTGAATATACAGTATTAGTAATGATAAATGCTTTAAGTATTGTTCGTGAGAGAGAGCAGCCTGACTTTATTATTATTTGGCTCGACTTTGTGTGGATGTGTGTTTGATGTTAAAGCTGCTGTGATGTCCAGCCTGCTGAGCTTGCATCGTTCAGGAACTATGACTCACACTCGCTGTGTGTGTGTGTGTGTGTGTGTGTGTGTGTGTGTGTGTGTGTCTTCATGCTCAGGTATTTCAGGTATTTTATTGGACGCTTACAATGTATCGTCAAAAAACACAATCTCATCAAAGTACATTCATTATGAGCTAATAATATTTAACCTAAAACTGTGGAGTGAATGTCAGAAAAAGGACACACTGTAACCAAGGGAACTGTGTAAGTGTAAGAGAAGATGCGCTAAGCAAAAGCAAGTAATTGTCCATACGATAACACAATAACACTGGCTTTTCTTTAACTACTGTGATATGATTATACACTGCTCACAAAAGTAGGGGATATGTCTTATACAAATGCATCCTTCCATTATTGTTCTTTCCATATTGACTGTTATATTTCTTATTTTTATAATTCCTTATTTTATTCTTAACCTTAAAGTGGTGCAATATACATTGGTGATTTGTAGCGTTCTGTATTCCTGCTGCTGTAACGATTTAAAGTCGATCGAGATGAATGTAAAATTCTGTCTGTTTGTCTGGTTATATTTCTATAGAAAACATAACTATATTAGTGCCTGGCATAGAAGGAATGTCAATAATGTGTACAGCATGTCTTACACCTTTCTTCAATTGCTGCGAAACCTAAAGCAAATGAACACACAGACTAACCCCCTTAGTGCTGTTCTCCCTTTGAGTGATATATATTGTAATGTATAAAGGTGAGCACAACATAGCATGGTTAACACGGATAAGCAGTACGAAAGACAAATTCAAATACAAATACACAGGAGTCATAAGTCATGCCGATATAGAGCAAGGGAGGTGAGGAACCTCATCCCCAAGCATCCTAACAAAGGAGCTACACCAGTTACAGCTAATCAGCTGTCTAAATACAGATTTACTCATTAAATAAATGGAGTCAGGTGCAGCTGTACTTAGTTTAATATGCCTATGGAAAATTGTCATACCCTTTCATAATCCATGACCAAACCAAACAAAATAAAAAACCATCAACCACTAGTCGATTACTGGCCATCTTTGTCATCAAAAACTCAGCCTTTCCTGGATGCTGCTTTTGTGGCAAAGTATAATTGAAATCACATCATTTTATAGTTTTCTCGTGTTCATTAACATTCATCCATTCATTCATTGTCTTCTGCTTAATCCACACAGGGCCGTGGGCAAGCCGGTGCACACCCGGCAACTCTGGGTGCAAGGGCAGGAACAACCCTAGACAGGGTGCCAATCTATTGTAGGGCACACACACAGTCACACACTAAGGGCCACTTTAGAGACACCAATTAATCTAGCATGCATGTCTTTGGAAACCGGAGTACCTGGAGTAAACCCACTCAGACACAGGGAGGACATGCAGACTCCACACAGAAAAGACCCAGGGTGCTTCACTCTGGGATTGAACCCGGGACCTTCTTGCTGTGAAGTAAGCTGCAGTCCTGAAATGCAGGAATAGTCGTTTATTAACGAATGAAATGAAGTTGACCAGACAAAGCATGGCTCAGGTTCATCCTGTCTGCAATGTAATAAAAGTCAAAGTAAATATAAGGAACTATCTAACTCTCAACATGACAGTGAAATATCGTTTTAAAAGTTTTTTTTAATCAGTTCTCATAACTTCATTTATAAAATACCCATTAGGTTGCATGGTGGCTTGTGGTTAGCGTTGCCACCTCAGCTCCAGAGTTCCCCTGTCTGGTTCCTGATTTGGACACTGTGTGGAGTTTGCATGTTCTCCCCTCTTCAATGCATCTCTTCCTTTTCTTCATTGCAAAGACATGTATTAAGTCAGTTTGGTGTCTCTAAAGCGGCCCACTGTGAGTGAGTTTGTGAACGTGTCCTGCCATGACACCTTGGACCCAAGAGACCCATAGTTGGATTAGGCAGGTGTGAAAATGAATGAATGAATGAAAATACTGTACCTGGTTTGGATAAATGATTGATTTGATAAATTATTTGATTTACAACCAATCACCTTCTAGATCACACACTAGACTAACTGGCCTCTACCTGAAATAATCAGTGGTGGTTTTTATCACTCACAAATTGGCTGTTCCTTGGGAATTACACTACAGCTAGTGCATGGTAATACATAGGATTGATATTGTGTATTCTATTGTAAAATGATATGGTGTATTCCTGGATGACGTGGCTAATTGGGGCGGGGTGTATACACCTGGTGAATCTATTTAGTAGCGTGTCTGGTTTTTGTGAGCACGCTGAGGAAGGCCTGAGGGCCGAAACGTTCGTTTTTATCCGTGAGTCAAATAAAATAAAATATACTGCATATTATACGAGTGCTGTCCGGTCCTCTTTATAATACATAGGATTGGCCATGGTTGGAACGGTTCTTTAAAAAGTTAGCTGGAATAAAACAGACACAATTCACAGGTAGGTTGCCCGAATTCCTGGGGGAAATCTGCAGCCCTCTGAAATCCTAATAGAAACTCGGATATGATCTGCTTCTGCAGTCTGTTGTGATTAGAAGTTAAATAAGCCTGAGTAAGATCTAAAGAGTTCCAGTCTAAATGCATTCTGGAGCTAGTGCTTTATTAATGCGCTTGCCTGAAAAGAAAAGGTTCGTGTTTTTTCAGGGAAAAACACATTGTAGTTCTGAACCTGTATCGAATTAAATACTGTAAATGCTACATACTGTAATTCCTGTTCTACCCAGAAGTGTGTCTGGTGACTTTATCCGAGATCGATATTGTGTAGGGTCAATATCCAGATTTTTACCTGCTGCCAGTGTAATAAATTGTACCAGTACAACTTAACCCTCAGAGCAGCTTTTAAGCCATTCAGCTAGAGTATATCTGATGCTATATAAGCCGATCAGCCGTAACATTAAAATCACTGACAGGTGAAGTGAACAGCACTGACAGTGTGATGCTTTGTGCAGGGTTCTCCTGGGAAACCTTGGGTAAATTTTACATTGACATGTATCTAAGGCCAGACTTTTTTATTGCTTGTTTCGTGGATCCGCTGACGATCATATTCGAAGAATACAAAAAAAAATAATAATTGTATTGTATTTCTCTGATCCGCCGCAGCACCAATGGTTGAAATTAAAAAAAAAAAAATTTTTTGGATTTTTTTGCGGTGGAGAGCCATCGGTTTTCTTCAGTTCATTAAATTTTTTCCAGATTTACTTCAATTTAATTGTAGGTTAAAGAAATTTTATTTTTAAATTAAAAAATTCTTTTTATTTCTTCCTTTTTTTGTATTGATTCCACATAGTCCTCGAGAAATTGAAAAGTGCTGAAAAATAAAGATTTATTTATATTTTTTCCTCCCTCCTCAGTAGATTCTTAAGTGGGGACATCCGAGGAACAAGCAATTTAAAAAGTCTGGCCTAAACATTGATGAAAAAGTTCACCTCTTCATGGCAACTGTACATTTAATGGCATAATGCATCCTGCCATGCAAAAAAATATTCAGGAACGGTTTGAGGAACGTGACAAAATGCCAATGGTGTTGGCCACCAAATTTCTGAGATATCCCATTGAGAATCTGTGGGTCGTGCTGAACAAACGTCCGATCCAGGCACATTCAGGACTTAAAGCAACGGCATCCAGACTTTTCTTATCAGGTGTCCAATGTAGAATAATGGTGTCTCTGCAGTACAAAAATAATGTTTAATGCCATTATGACTGAGAACACTCGTTCTGTATGTTGTGTAGAAAATTACGCCATGACTGGACAAAATGACCGTTAAAATGGCCAAACGGCAAAAGGTGTTTTTGCACACCAATGCTCACCAAAAAGAACGTTTTTAAACTTACTTAATGAACATGTTTTTAGCTGCATATTTAGTTTGCCATGTGCTGTTAGTAAGAAATAATTTTTTCCAATTTGCTTTAGATGGACAGATAAAGGAGTTTTAATGATTCAATGCTATTAACTAATAGCATTATAATATATTTTGTTACAGTATACACAGATATGTGTTCACATTTTGCTGCACATTTAGAAGTGCTGTTTAAAAAACAGGAAAACCAGATTTAATATGATAACACAATAAGTCTGTACAGCCACTTACTTTACTCCCAAGTTGACCGAATAAGTAGGATTTCAACATTTGGCCAGATTTAGCGGAGACTCTGTGGATTGTTTAAAATTTCTCTGACAAGGTTAGTCAATTAAAAACTAAATGTAGTGTGCTCCTGATGACTCAGCGCACAGCTTTAATGAGAGAGTGAGAAAATGAGCAAGCGAGAGCGAGAAAGAAACAGAGAGGATTTGAAGCTCTCAATATGCAAGCCATTGACTCAGTAGATGAATGAATAATTGGTTGTATGTATCACCTTTTTAAATCTGCCTTCTTACCGTTTCAGTTGGGTAATAGATGGACAGGGGTTGGCTAATGAACCCATAGTGAGGTGAGTGAAAACAGTCTCACAGCCAAGATTGTATTCGAGTACATACTCATTTACATTTATGGCATTAAGCAGATGCCCTTATCCATAGCGACTTACAATTCAAGCAATTGTGGGTTAAGGGCCTTGTTTAGGGACCCAACTGTGGCAGAGGTGGGATTCAAACCCTGGACCTTGTGGTCCCATAGTCCAGTGCCTTAACCACTAGGCTACCACAGTCCCAGTGGTACTCAGTTTGGTCCCTTTGTTTTATTAGAGTCATTTCGATCAAATATGGTTTGCTTTTGATTAGAATATACAGTAAGGCATTACAAATCTGCGTATTGTTTTTCAGTGTCATAGTACCTTTACCATTCAGAGTTTCTACCCCAGCAAGTCACATGCCCTTCGACTCAGGTCATATAAACTATTACTCGAAGATAGCAGCTTTGAGGATTCAAAAGTTTGCACAGCTCTGATCAAGAGACGTGTTTAGTTGATCCATAAAACTGGAAGAAACTGCTGCAACATCTGGGTAAAATTAATGAATATGTTTCTGCAATTTTCTTTTACAAAACCACTAGTGAATCATCTGAAACTTTTGTTCTAATGTGTTTTACACTGTATGAAATAATACATGTATCTCCAATCTCCAAACAATCTCCAAAGGTTTGAGTCACAGTGGTACCTTCCAGGAGGACTGGTGGTCACATGCAGACTTTTCCAGAGTGACTTACAATTGTTGCAGCTAATCATAAGTTATGGCATTTTTGCAGTTGCAAAAGTGGCAGTTTGGCAGAGGTTGGATTTGAACCCTGGACATTTTTGTTTGGACTCCACTATCATTAATGTTATGCCACCACAGTCATCAGACCTTGTGTCTCAGTGAGAGGAGTTCAGTTGGTAAATCATCCCCCAGTACTGAAACAGCAATCCCTACCAGCCCTGCAGCCGACTGGCATTTCATCCAGCACATTTACCCCCGTGTCCTGTGTTCTCCTGTGCCAAGAAAGGCAGGCTTAAAACATAAAATAATTACATAGTTTGACTCGGGGACCTAAAATGTTGCTTCTATTTTATACCTACTTCACCCTGGTGGGGGTCACAGAGGGGTCTGGATCTTATCCTGCAGACACAGCCAGTTATGTATTTGTGTCATGCCTTACCTGGACTCGAACCCAGTGATGCACTACTAGAGTGTTGATCGAGTGCCCCCATAATATAACCCAAAATAAAAATACTAAATACTAACATAAAGCTCATAATAGCTACTCAATAACAGCATGTGCAACACAGACAAACAAACACTAGCAGACCCTTGTCAGGACTAAGAGCTGTATTTTCCTCCCTCACCCCATTGTGTAACTATAGCCTGATTGATCACATGCAGAGGAAATTGTGCTAATTTCCTGCTTGTTTCCACGACGATGGATATGACAGTTTCTTGCAAGAATGTGATTGATAGCAACTGGACAAAACTAGCAACGAAGACCTCACCTCAGTGTCTCGTATGTCTTCTTATGGAAGGTCTAGACCTTTATCTAGAAATTCAGAAAATCCAATGCATGGGATTTGTGCACACATTTAACATTGCTTATAGTTTGAAGTGGTGAGTATACTGAAACAAATCATCATCAGAGACTCAGGTTCCTTCACCCCTGGTCATCTAAAAAGGTGTAACCATTATTAATGCACTGACCTGCTAACCCGATTATTAAAATATTAAATATTGTGTAACTCCCATCAGGCTGCCATGGCTCTGACCCACTGAGACTCCACAAAACCTCTGAAAGTGTACTGTGGTATTTGTCACCAAGTTTTAACGGGCCCAAGTATTGAGTAGAATAATGTTTTTGTCTAGCACGTCAAAAAGATTCCCAATCAGATCGAGTACTGGGGAACTTGGAGGCCGAGACAACACCATGAACTCTTTGTGAAGTTCCTCAAACTGTTTACTGCACATAAATCCGATTTAAGCGAGGCGGCAGGACACATTATCCTGCCATAAAACAACACTGCTGCTGTGAATGGGTGCACTTGGCCTAAACTAATGCCATTTCTGAGAACATAATGTCAGCTGTATTCACTTCTTCTTCTCCTTTTAAATTGGCCCTTGACTCATGTGCTTATATACCCTTGTGTTTCTATAGCTTTGGATGCCACTGATGTAATATTAAATAAATATATATTTTGTTTTTATTTTATTTTTTTTTAAAGAAGGGCTTGGTCCATAGATCTAAAGGCATGTGATGTTAACATGTGCCGATATTGTAAGGCAACTGAATTTAAGTTTTGAACTGTAGAAAGGCCACAAACAGGCTTTAGTTCTGTCCATATTGTTACGATATTTAAAACATGTTTTATTCTCACCAAAAGCTGAGCAGAAATGACAAGTTTCTAAGAACTTCTTAGACCTTTCTCATCCTCTCCCTTTCTCCCCGTAGATGACGGCGACATTGTTTCTATGGCGGACTCCACCATCACAATGGGTGACATTGAAGGGGAGCTGTTTAAAATCGACAGGATAAGGGATGTGTTGGTGCGGAGAGAATCTGAGCTAAGATACATGTGAGCCATCTTTCACTGTGTTACAGATATACGTTCTTTCATTTGTCTTTTTTTAAGACAAGAATTCATTTTATTCATGAATTTCATCACGAAATAGAGTCAAGTATTATATTTCATCACATCTTACTTGCCTGATGGCTCATTAGGAATGAACAACTGCAGCCATTCCACAAATCCCTGTATCTCAGAGTGTGCTCACATTCACAGAGATGACTCATACTTGACTTTTCAGAGTGACGTGGATGTTCCTGAGAGCAGGTGGAAGGAATAGAAAGAAGACGAGAAAGAGGGAGAGGATTAAAGCATATGTGTAAACAGTATGCAGGGTTATTGTGCACTTAGCAGTTCTTTCATATAACTCTGGTCATCAAGCTTGCCTGCAGCTATAAATCAGAGCAAATAACCTAAAGTCAAATTAAAGCTTTGTTCCAAGTGAAAATACTAAACAGTTATTCTCAACAGATGCACATCTTTAAATTCAAGAGAATCGACCAACCAGGATGCACCTTTATGCTCCTAAATTTGCATTAGCTAGAAAGGCAGTGGACCGCAGCTGCAGACTGTATAGCTGAAAATCTGAAGATTGTGATGCTATTTATCAGAAGTACCTCCAACATTACCTTCAACATAACGTGTGTCGGAATACAAAGTGTCTACGAGTCATCAGATTCAATGCCGTTAACCAGTAGTGCCAGTAAAAGCTTTAAGCCAAAGGTTCAGACATCAAATCAAAAAAGGCATTTTCTTTTTTTTGTGATGGAGCCACATTATGAACGCAGTAACAATTCAGTTGAGAGAGACAAGTTTAGAGCAATAATTCAAACACTGGATATGAGGTATGTCTTAACAGGGTGAAACTACTTTAGCAGAAAAAAAGCAATTAGTCTTTTTTAAGTTCTGTTTTAATACAGTGCAGTTTGCAGAATAAAAACATTACATTCGGCAATGGTTTCATGCATTCTTATTCCTTCATATATTGTATCATTTGGAGTTCCGTAAGCTAAGAACCTATGCAAAACCCCGGTCATAATAACCCCCAGGATAATACCATGAAACCAGTAGAATCTTTTAAAAATGCGATACACATTTTTGGTCATACTGCCCAGCACTACATTACAATATACAATAAACAATAATATTCCACCAATGGATGTATACTACAACACCTACAACAAAATAATCTGGGGACAAAATGGACCCTTGGTCACCAATTTTCCATAGAATAGTAAAGAAGTTGACTATTTGTCCAACAAGTGTAACTTTTCATTGACCTCCATAACAAAACCATATAGTCTCTTTAATATGTTCAAAACTTAGCTGCTCTTTACTCATACTAAAAAATCAGCTCATATTACACCAATCCACCATCAACTTCACTGGTTACCCGTCCCCCTGCGAATACAGTTTAAAATCTTGCTCCTGGCTTACAAATCCCTTAATGGTCTGGCCCCAGGCTATTTATCTACTTTTGCATTCTTATAAAACGAGCCAAACACTAAAGTCTTTTGACACTGTCTTCTGAAGGTCCCAAAATACAAATTGATCTTTCAGTGTAAATGCTCCAAAACTGTGGAATGCCCATCCTCAACCTCTCCAACTCTGTTCTTCATACACTTCCTTCAAGTCTCAGCTTAAAACCCATAT
>JAUZSU010014104.1:0-11017 GCA_034780255.1 Parotocinclus maculicauda
TTTAATAGGTTTTGTTTCGGTACTTTAGGATTTGGGCCGAATAAGCGGCTGGTCCCATTAACCGGTGGTCCTATTAACTGGAATCGACTGTATTTGTTCAGATCATTTAGAGCAAGTTTCTAAAGATTTTAGATTTTAGTTAAAACATTTTAACTGATGGAATCTTTTCAAACTCCTTCATGTTCTCTGCTCTGTAAAAAGCATTTCTTATCACTGAAAGGTTTGAACTTTCTCATAAAACATGTTTTCTTGTAAGGGAAGCAGCACAAAAATGACAGTTTGGGGACGGTTCACCAGCCAGGAGGTGTTGGTTGGTGAGGGCAGTACCACCAATTCAGCACCTGGTTATAACTGTCTGGTCTTGTCTTCATAAAAAGTCACGGTTGTGTTTAAAATTGATTCTTCATATTTCATACAGTTTGTTTTGGGGATTGCTGGACCAATCTTCTTGCCTGCAGGAGTCTTCAACTTCTCTGTAAGCATCGGTCATTAGAATGTATCTCTTTATTTCTTGCTTCCTTTGCAAGGTCTGGCAACCCTCGAATTAAACGTGCCACGGAATGAAAGGAAGAGAAACGGCTGTCAAACACTTTGTGGGAAAAAAGTGGAATTTCTTTATTTAATATTAAATTTGAAAGTTTATATCAAATATTTCTGTGAGATTACTGGCTGGTTGCAAAGTAGGAATCTGATTACTGCCATGAGTGCATGTAAAATTGTCGATCGGATTACTGACAAAATCTGAGTTCTTGCAGTTATCGGGTTATTAAATGCATGTAAACGTACTCAGTGAGTCAAATAACACAAAGAAAGGATATCCAAACACTCCTAAAAGTAAGCATCCTGCAAAGATCACACCAAGAGCACCATAGAGGTGGGAAAAAGTTGAAAGTAACAACAAAATAACTGCCCAAAAGACTAAAGGTCTTTAGGTGTTAAGTAAAAAAAAAAGTCTGAAAGTGTTAAAGGAAGAACGTCATAAAAAAATCCACTCAACAGTGTCAGCTAACAGGAGCCAAGATGTGAACTAACAACCTTCCCATTAGTAATTATCTCTGACCACTATCTCCACTGTCCAATTCATCTGCTCCAATTCCCCACATCAGCATCTGAATGATACCACAGATTGCACCACTGGTGAAACAATGGACGGATTACGTGATGGGCCACACAGCCTTGAAACCATCAACATTTTGGACTGTGGTAGCCTAGCGGTTAAGGTACTGGACTCTGGACCAGAAGGTCCAGGGTTCAAATCCCGCCTCTGCCAAGCTGCCACAGTTGGGTCCTTGAGCAAGGGCCTTAATCCACAATTGCTTGGATTCTAAGAGTTGTAAGTCGCTCTGGATAAGGGCGTCTGCTAAATACCTGGAAATGTAAATGTAAACATTTTCTAACATTTTTATTTGTAAGAAAACAAATGGGATTGGTACTAATGAACAGGAGCCAAGCATTGAGGGGCTGGATCGCCCAGGTTCTGATGGATAATCTCGCATCAGGTCCAGTTCCACGACCGAGCATTGTCCCTGCTCACTGAGCTCTGAGAAATGCAGTGACAGCACGATGAGGTCATCCCATCTAGACCAAGGGGCCCAGACAATCTTCAAGCACATCCACAATGTGGCAGAGTTACTGGAAATGCTCACTCTTTGGATTACTCCTTTGTCCCACTCTACACTTTTTATAAACACATCTCTGTTTCACTTCCATCCCACTGGTACATGTTTATCAAACCCTTTATCTGGTGGACTGCTTTCCAACTCGCTGTTAAGGCATACTGATGATCTAGCAAGCAAGACACTCCTCCACCCCTCCACCACTACCCAATCCTTTAAATAGGGACGCACCAATAGCGATACCAGTACCGGGTCCGATACTGTGCTCATGTACTCACGGACTGTGGTGGCCTAGTAGTTATGGTACTGGACTATGGAATAGAAGGTCCAGGGTTCAAATCCCACCTCTGCCACAGTTGGGTCCCTGAGCAAGGCCCTTAACTTACAATTTATTGAACTGTAAGACTGTATGAATTGTAAGAAATTTAATTTTACTTGTAGAATTTCTGCAACACATGGCAACCAATACCAATTTACAGCAATGTAATGTTGAGCAGGTGAATGAAGAAGCAATGGGAGCAGTTTGGAAACATTTTAGCACAGCAGGACATTAAACATTTTAAAAGTCATAGTAAAAACTGTCATGTTATTATACTTGTCTCGGTACTCGGGATCGTCAAGTAATGACACCCAAATACAAATAATTCTACTTATACTTGGTATTGGTGCATCCTTCCCTTTAAGAAACTCTTAATCTCTAACAAATCAAAGCTACACTCGGCACCATTACCTGCAGTTCTTGGGACTTCCTGGCCTGGTCCTGTTTGATCTTGTTGGTCATGCTCTCCTTGGTCTCTTCCAGGATGGAGAACAACGTGTCAAACTCTTCTTCCAAATCAGACACGACCTGATTGGAGTTAACCTGGTGAGACAGCAGTGGAAAAGCAACTACGTTCATTAAATCCAATCCTAAGCAGAGATGAAGACGAGCTGAAAACTAGCCAGGGTCTCACCTGAAGTCCAGCTAGCAAGTGACTGAGCGTCTCGATGAAACTGTGCAGCTCATCATTTTTATTTGCTAACGTGGTGATTATCCTTTGTAGGGCCTCCTGGAGGGAAGAAAGCACAGCTGGAGTGGGTTTTTTTCTAGAGACCTTTCTGGAGACTTAAAGACAGTGAACTTAACGAATATCCTGAGTTATGGCACCGATCGGAAATGGTTGTCGAAACGAGCCGAATCCAATGCGTCTGTCTGACAGGAATGTTAATTATAAACCGAACATTTTTAATCATTACTGAATATCAACAATTTCATCAAACAGAATATTTTATGATGTCATTTCTCTACATGCTTAAGGAAAATCTGCACTCTGATTGGCTAACAGGGGAAAGCAAAGCTCCTCTTCTTCTCGTTTAGGATCCAATCAATAAACCCGTTTAATTTGGGAGAATCAGCGTTTAAATTGTAAGTGTGTATTTTCACCCGCTTGCTTTACTCAGTTAGTTTAGGATCATTTTTGTTTGAGGACAGGTTGAAATGTTATGATGTTTTCACATTTATTATTATTATTATTATTATTAATAATAATAAATGTACAGAATGGATGCTAATGTTTATAATCAGATGACTTTATGTAGTAATTCTGATAAGTTTTAGATAAGAAAAGAAACAGAATCATCACCATCATTTACTGCCTAAACTTACTTACCTTAGTTCAACTTAAGAATGTAATATAATAATAATAATAACAATAAATCATAATTTTTAGCTGTAATATTTATTGCTATGTTTTACAAAATATGTAATTAAATATAATATTACTTATTCATATATTATCTACATTGAAGAATAACAAATATCAATTAAAAACACGCAGTTACAAACTAAGGGTCACTTCAGAGACACCAATTAACCTAACACGCATGTCTTTGGACTGTGGGAGGAAACTGGAGTACTGGAGTAAACCCACACAGACACGGGGAGGACATACAGACTCCGTACAGAAAGGACCCGTGCCGCCCCAAACTAACTAGGATTTTCTCATTTTCCTCTTATTATACTGTATGAAAAAAATATCTTCATCTAGTCTCTGTCGTCACAGCGAGGTTCGATCCCAGGCGGAGTGGTTTCTGTGTGTCTGCACGTCCTGCCCGTGTTGGTGTGGGTTTACTCCGGATGCACTGGCTTCCTCCACAGTCATGCATTAGACATGCATTAGGTTATTTGATTACTAAGGTGTGTGTGAGTGTGCTGTGATCAAAATTAAGTGGCTAAGAAAGTGAATGAATGAATAAAGTAATGAATCTAATCTGATTAAAATCTTAGTTTTGACTCTAATCATCTTCACTACAACACTACACTGAACTGTACTGTACTGTGTGGTAGAAAAATGACACCGCTAATTTCGTCCTAATGCAGCACCTGATGCACATTTCATTTTTAGTCCTCTATGACAAATACGACCTCCGAGGCTCGGGCGTTCTGTCCCATATACCAACTCATGCAGAAGATCCACACGTGCTCACTGGAGAGAAATGTTCTTCTGGGTTCAGTCTACGCCTCATTACTAGGATTCAAATGTCACTGCCTTAGTTTAAAATGATGCTTAAACAGCGTGTACTGCAAATAAATCAATACTTATTTCAAGGAAACACGAGAGTACAACAGGGAAATTAATCAGGTTAAAAGTGTTATAATAGCACTATTTTTACTCAGTCAATGATACCAGAGTTTATATAGTGATAAGAATTCTCTCAGAGATGCTTTATTTCTATATTAGATCAGATTTTCATCCAAGTCATAATGTCATGTAAGTACTAGTGAGAGATCTATTAATCAGCCGGCTGATTGGCTGAGCCACGTAATGCTGTTTTGAGATTATCAGCCTGCATTCACAAGGGCGATATTCATAAATAGTGGAGAACACGCAGAGAAACGTTTTAGGAAAATATTTATTAAAACTTGCTGCTCTTAACTGAGACTAAAACCATAAAGATGCTGCTGCCATGTGCACGACTCTAACATTATTTTCCCCAGAAATATCATTATCTGGTACAATAAAATTGTTGTTAAGTTATTCATAAAAAGACGTGCAAACAGAAACGGTGCAATTAGAGCTCAAATATGTTCAATGAAGTTCAGCAACTTTGTGGCATTTGTTATTAGTTTTTATTTGCAAACGTTATCGATAATGCTGGGCAAAATGGTCAATATTTTATCGGATCGTGTTCAATTTCTTTTATTGCAATAATCGATATTCTTTTCTGAGCTCAAAGAACATCAACTGCATGCTTAATCATAAAGAGTGTAATTAGTTCTGTTTAATTGAAGATGGATAAAGAACAGCTGCGATGTCTGGATGTCTGTGATCACATAAATATCATGTATCGGTAAAATGTCTTTATATTTTGTGATTTTTTTTTTTTAATCATACATTGTCCACCTCTGGATATCAGAATTATATATCGCCCATCAGACCCCCTGCTCTCGACCGCTGAATTAAATACCCACACGCTTCAACCCAGTGGCTTAGGTTTCACCTTTGCTTGGGACACTTTGGTCTTGATGATGTAATGCACTAATTTGTATATTTGTGACTGTGTATTTACATGCTGCCCAGTGTCAGACGGGATCAGTTCTTCACGTCGTGTGCATATTTCAAATGAACAACAGCATGTAGTTATTTATAAACGCATTGCCAGTCACAAAATGGAGTTATAGCCTAAACTATGTGCCCTGCTCCATCTCATCTGTGTCCCATGCACTACGCATATGCTCCTCTGTGACCCGGGGCAGAGCGGATGCAGAGTTACGGACGGTTGTGGCTATGGTTTGTACAAATAGCTTTGCCGCTACCCCATTTTTGGCAAATAACAGAATCAATAACTTGGAAACACGGCAGCACCTGTCCGTGAGTGGGACAGAGGGGGCAGTCAGCATGTAAAAGCAACTAAACCTTCCTCCCTCCACAGTACACAAGAAACACTCCCAAAAATAAAGGACTACACCTATCCACTAAACTGTCTGCACCTCTATGGCCTGCTGATATCATGAAATATTTATTCACTATGATCTACAGGCATACAGACGGAATGGGGGGGGGCATTTTAAGGAAGATTTAAGGATTAGTCTACTTAGCTAAGGAGATACCAGCCCTCTGCAGTGGCGTAGGTCCACATCTAGATGTGGAATATCAACTCATAGTTAAGTGAAGGTTAACCCCAAATATCTTCTGGAAGGCAAGCTGATATAAGGGGCCAATTTCCCCCAAAACAAGATTCAATCAACATGTATGTTCATGGTATCTTTCACACATTGTGACAATGCCTTTAATCAAAGTGCTGTTCCAAAGGCCACCTCTTATTATCTTTTTATATCATTGACACTTCTAAAAAGAACAGAATCTGTAAAAATTACAAAAATTGTCAAGTCCTATTTAACATCGCTATGGGGACCTGGGTTTGGGTCTTGGCCGTGCCTCTGGCATGTTCAGAAGCTCCACGGACACAACTGCCAGTGTGTGAGGGTCAAAAGGTTGTCTGAAGTTGCCCCGAATAAGGCAGCAGCCAGAACAGAGCTTGACTATGGTGGATGTCGTACAAAGAGCTGCACAATATATCTTTTCAGTGGCGCATCACAATAGTCACATCGCAAAATGTGCAATTCATGTTTTTAGCATGTGCATTGTCACATAAGGCGAATTAAATTAAACACGTCATGCTATTATTTCTGCTGCAACTTTGCATGACCTATCTTCAGATATTGTTTATTTTCTCCGATCTTGGACTCACCGAGTTTGAGGCGTGAGTGACATTCAGTTTTTATGTGAGTGGCATGCAGTTCTGATCCGATCACCCGCTAAACTAGAGGTTTGGTGGCAAAAATACAACCAATTTCGCATATATGGAATTATTTTGGCTACAGAAAGGATGAAATTCACCAAAAAAGGACGCTATACAAAGCAAAATCTCTTTCTAAAGCCGTCACCAGTGTTTCACCACCACCAGAAAATTTCTGAATGACAAAGAGAAATAAGTGACTAGAAAGTACGGCCTCTAACTCCAACTTGGCAAGCTCATACCCGTCCTGTAATTTTTTAAATATCGCAATATACATCTCAGAAAAAAAAATTTCAGGTTTAGGTTTTTCCCAAATCGTGCAGCATTAGTCACACATTCCTCTATCTGGAGATACTCTTGCCGTGCAAGTCTGCCAACTGCAAGCAGGAAAAAAAAAAAAAGAGTTTGGAGGCTACGAGTTCTGTTGGTACGTCTCCTCCAATCAGCATGTTAACAAGGTTCATTCAAACTGGGGAGAAAAACAGACAAACCAAAATCAGCCATCAAAAAGATGCTCAAGCCCCACTAGAGCACGTCTTCATCTGGTGGTTCTGGATCTCCTTTCTGGTCCTCAGAGGAGACTCCAAAATGAGTCAGCAGTTTCTTAAAATATGACAGAGGCTTAGCTGGGGAATGTGGATGATAGAATATATTGATAGATGATACACCGGGGTATTGCTGTAACCACAGCACAGTTCACAGATACACTGCTTACACATGCTCACACACACACACACACACACACAGTGCTTACATGATTCTCATACACACATGCCCATGGCATTCCGATCCCTACCTTCAGTCGCTACCAGAGGTGGATGAAATACATAACTTCATTACTTAAGTTAAAGTACAGATACTATTGTGAGTGGGGGGAAAATTCGATTTTTAGATACATTGCGATTCGGACGTAAACAATTCGGAATCGATTCACAAATGTCAATAATCGATAATCGAGCACACTTGCATCTGAACATGTAGACCAGCTTCTGTTCTTACATAAGAACTTAAACATAAGCATCACTAACTGAGCTCTGTAACGTCTATTTAGAGTTTAATATTCTTAAAGTATCCGTTTTTACTTTCTCTGCTCCTTTTTTTCGTTGTGCTTCTCTCAGTCTCACTTTCGCTTCAAAAAGTTTCTCGCTTTTGACTTTTGGACCAGATTTGACGGGGCGGCGGGATCTAGGCAATTATTGGCTGCTGGAGTTAAGCCCCGCCCACCAGCTCCTTCTACAGAGCCTGCTACGTCAGCGAAAGCACGAAAGTTTTTTACCCAATTTTTTTACCTCAAAATAGACGATTACAAACAGAAATATTCTGTTTTACAAACCGGTTTTTATTACAAAATGTAATTTTTTGGTTACGGTTTCTGTTTTTTGGTTCTTTTTGGTTTTTTGGACCTATAAATTTGTTTCAAGTAGTCACATGGTAAAGAAAATAAACTGTATTAAAAAAACCGAATCGAGATGCATCGATAATCGTTGCCCTCTAAGGTCAGGCTTTTTTTTATTGTTTGTTTTGCAGATCCGCCGACGATAATATTTGAAGAATACAAAAAAATATATTTTTTTTAATTCTCCGGTGGAGAGCCAATGGTTTTCTTCTGTTCATTAATTTTTTTCCAGATTCACTTTAATTTAATTGTAGGTTAAATAAATGTTATTTTTAAATAAATCATTATTTTTATTTATTCCTCCTTCCTTGTATTGATTCCACATAGTCCTCAAGAAATTGAAAAGTGCTGAAAAATAAAGATTTTTTTCCCCTCCCTCCTCAGTAGATTCTTAAGTAGGAACATCCGAGGAACAAGCAATTAAAAAAGTCTGGCCTAAATCGTAATCGAATTGAATCGAGATTCCCACCCCTAGTCACATTTTACTTGGATTTTTACCCATGGTAAAAACGTTAATAAATGAAACATTAAACTCATTACTATTACTTCAGTAAATAATACTAATAATACTGAGGCTCAGGTATTCCAAGTAAATTCTTAGGCCAATGCATTGTTGTAATATTGCCACTTCACTTACAATAATTACAATACTTAATATTTAATTCTCAAAGGAACACGTAATGAGGACCCTGATAGAAATGTAGACAAGTGAAAAGTACAATATTTATCGTTAGTGAATTTGGTGTTGAAGTTTAGTATAAATACTCAAACAGCATACTTTAGTGCAGAACTCCAGTAACTATACTGTTTTACCGTCGACCCGAGTCACTACTAATAAAAAACAGTCCTAAGTGCTAACAAATGTTCAACTGACCTCACTAGACCTCAGGACTGTGGTAGCCTAGAGCTTAAGGCACTGGACTACGGATCAGAAAGTCCAGGGATAAAATCCCACCCAATCTCTGCCATTTGTGGGTCCCTTAAGCCACAACTGCTTGGGTTGGAAGACTGTACCAGTTGCAAGTCACTCTGGATAAGGGGACCTGCTAAATAATGCAAACGGAAATGTAAACCTTTGATAAGAGCTAGAACAGGAAGCTTAAACTGTACAATACCTTACAAATAGCTTTGTGATGTGGTATTAAGTCTTCTCAGCTAATGTAAATAGGATGTATCAGTTCCAGACCCGCAAAAAAAAATAGTTTCTTGATGCCAATATTTGTATGTAATTAATTAATGAAAGCATGAATAAAGCAAATGAAGGTAATACAATAATCAATAAATACATGAAACAAGTGGATGAGGTCACGGCTCATTGAGGTGAATGTAGTTTAGAATGACTGTGGTAGAAGTGCAATTAAGAACCTGCCAGCCATAGTGGATCATTCATGTTTGGGTAAAGACAGCAGCCCTGTTCCAGCTGACCAGTGGGAATGTAATGGGAAGAACGACATGAAGTGGCTTTCAGATAAACAGAAACACCTCAAACTCAGTAACCAGAGAAGGTCTTGGAGAACAGGAGTCGTTTGAGGAGTTATTCTGGTGGGTGTAAAAACCCTGGAAGCTCCGTTTTGAACTTGCTTGAGAAACAGGAACCCACAATGGACAATAAAATCAATAAAGTTGCTAAAACTTTTTTAATTAGTTTTTTAGCAATGAAAGCATCTACCAGTGTTTCACTTTCTCATCGAAAGTCTCCAATGGCACTTTAAACACAAAGCTGCTCAGAGTAAGACTGTAAGGCCCTAATCTGTGTCCTGTGAATGCAAACGGGTCCTGTGGTGGCCCCCAGCAATGTGGAAATTCAAATTTCAAATGTATTTATATAGCGTTCTTTATAATGGAGCATTGTCTCAAAGCATCTTTACAATCTTATATTATCTTAAAAAGCCAAACCCAAATTGAGCAAATTGAGAACCTAGGGCGACAGTGGAAAGGAAAAACTCCCTGAAAGAAGGAGGAAGAAACCTTGGGAGGACCAAGACTCAAAAAGGGACCCGACCTCCATGAGTGGCCTAGATGTTAATTAAGTAAATACTTAAAGTGTACTAAGTTATAGCGAAATTAAGTAAATAACATAATTTAAACCAATAATAATATTGTAATTAGTAATAAAATAATTAAAATAACTTATAAAACAAAATAGATTATAAAAGAGTCCTCATTGGGAGGTCCTTGGAAGCACATTGTCTCCTAATGACCAAACGATGGAGGGAGTTACTGCACTCTGGTGGGACTGGGTTCCCTAATATGCAATTCAAAAAATAAATACATACATAACAAAGACAGATAAACCAGACACAAAGTATAACCGTCATAATGAAATGTTACAAAGCAAAGCAGGAAAGATCAGACTACTGAATCACAGTTAGAAGATACAGTATGCGGTTCCTCTGTCCTCCACACACGAGACCTTCCGTTCTCTAACCTGCACCAGGTCTTGGTCCCATTGTGCAACCGAACCGAAAGCCCAGCTCCTCAGAGATTCTATCATAGAAGCTCAGCATCATGAACAAGGGCCCTACCAACTGAGCTAACCTGTTTCGAATACGGCCTCTGGCGAGGCGAGGGGCATCGTGGTCCTACCACGTTACGTTCTAAATAAATGAACAGGCAGCAAGTCTTAAATTTACAAATTCAACTTCTAAATAAAACTCCACAACACATGACCGATGCATGAAGATGTTTACTTATTAATTAACCAACTGGTGCCGAAACTCAAGTCTCCTGATCTTTGCTCCCACTTCCACTTAATTGAATGAGGATAAACTTCTGGTCTCCTGTACAGGTAACACAAAGCCGTGGTGCTACACTGCAGTCGTCTCGCTGACTAAACACACGATCACGTTACTAATTACATCACCACTCTCTCTCTTCAGACAGAAGCGAAATATGGGGAATTTGTAACCCTGTGCTGCTCTTATTGTATTTATTGTTGTATATACAGTACTGTGCAAAAGTCTTAGGCCACCATTAGATTAGAAAGGGTATTGCTAAAACAATAGTATAAGTGACTATTTATCATTATTTATCGGCCTCTTTGTTCAAATACAACCAGAAATGACAGGAAATGTATATGCAGTATTAAAAAACTGCTTTTATAGGTTAGAGTGTAAGTATTTAGTGTGACTTTCTCTTTAAACTTGAGTAATAGCAGTACCTGGGAGCTCTGGGTCAGTATCAGGATACCAAACTGACCCTTCTACAGTCCATAGAAATTTGATCA